>KK502873.1:163705-174539 GCA_000688735.1 Glossina austeni | reverse complement strand
TTTCAACAAATCGTTAAAAATAGTTCCGTGTAGAAAAGTGTAATTTTTTTTTGTTTATTCGACAGGTGATCGAATGATCGCGTGATATAGGTGAATATGGGTGACATTTTCTAGTTTGGCCGCAGTAGAGTCTCAAATTTGGGTGTTCTCCCTTATCCATTTCACGCTAACATACCAAATTTCAAAAAATCGTTAAAAATAGTTCCGTGTAGAAAAGTCTAATTTTTTTTTATTTATTCGATAGGTGCTTTCGTATAGATTTGCGTGATATAGGTGAATATGGGTGACATTTTCTAGTTTGGGCGCACTAGAGTCTCAAATTTGGGTGTTGTCCCATATGCATTTAGGTTTTGAATTCTAAGACAAAATCCTCTGCCTGGTTGCGATTGAATTAAAGGTTCTCTCAGAGAAAAGTCGCTTTGCTCTGCTTAATGCCACTAATCAGTGTTGGTTGACCAATACTTTTCCTGCCGGTTGGAGGCGTATCAAAATCGTTCCGATCCTCAAGCCTGGCAAAAGCCTCGATGACATAAAGAATTTCAGTCCCATCGCTCTCCTATCAGTCTTATAAAGAATTACTATCCTCGTGGTCAAAGAAAGAGTTATCTCTTTCCTTAATGTCCACGACTTCATTCTGACTTCATTCTGGTCTCAGTCGGAAGATTCCTCAACGATGCCTTCGAATATTTGTCTTCAAAATCAAATGTGTCTTACGAGGAAAGTGCGGGGTGTGAGCTTCAAAGTGAACCAATGGACGTCCTTTCGATTGTTTGGTATTTTCATAAACTCTAATTTAACTTCCGCAATCATTATGAAAATGCATTTAAAAATTATTCGGTCCGATTCCAACTTAACTTTTAACAAATATACATGCAGGTGTGTTCCCTAGTTAAGGCCTCGCGATTTACAAGTTTTTGATCGGGTCAAAAATTGAATTTGCAGATTCAGCCACCTACAACCTTCCGCAGTATATAGCCAAAAAAACCCAAATCTTTGAAATCAGATATTTGAACCAATTTACCGGTCCCACTTCCTCGACGCAGTTGCACCTTCTTAGGATTATCTCCGGTGACTGAAGAGACTTACTACCAAGTAGCTAATCAAAATTAAGGATATCTGTTCGGTGTGGTCGCCCCACTGTGTGAGAAGTTCGCATGAAGCCACATTTTCTGCTATTGCAGATTTTGTCATATCTTATAAAAATTAACTTGCTTTCTTGATTATGCCACCGAGAATAATTTTTGGTAGATCTAAAGAAACCAGCGCCACTTGCATCAGGAATCACTGCTGCATTCTCTCTAAAAGCCTTATGTTGCGAGAAGTTTGCGAGCTGACAGCCCATTGATGGGGCATCCATTCTGAGTATGGCCAGGATATTATCTGTAAAATTAAATTCTTAGATAATTTATTCTTTATCCACATTGAGTTGCTTACCGTTAAACAAGCGGTAGCTCTACCGACCGCGAATACAAACTTTGTTATTTTCTCAGATACTAAGTCTTCGCTGCTCCCTATAAATAAGAAGGACTCAACGTCTCTGAAATCCATGATATGCTTGATAACCCCTAAAAAGCTAATTTCTGCGCTCGTGAAGCGCAACAAGATGGGAAAACAACATCTGTGGTATATCTACCAAGTGAAGCTCTGCGCAATATTAGAAGCATCGCTACTAGAAATCTAGATGCTGAACACAATACTGCGGCAAGAGAAAAAGTGGATCGTTTCTTTTACAAAATATATCCTTTCTTGTCTTTCAAGCCCCTACCTCAGTCTCTTTTCTCAGATTGGAAGATTAAAGTTCTCTGCCGACTAATGACTAATCACTCCTACCACAGACCTGATTCTAAAATGATCCGAGCGATCGACAATGACAAGTGCGACATATGCCGAACAAGTCAATCGACTGAGCATTTCATCTTCAGACGCAAAAATTTCGTTAACATTAGACTAACTTTCAGTTTTTTCGGCAGGTACAACGCTCCTTATGATACCCTTTTTGCTCACAATCATGCTCGTCTTAAGGACGATCACTAATCATCAAACAAGTGTGATTACTTTTATTATTATTATTTTTTTTTATTTTATAAATTTAGCCAGAGAATAAGGTCTTAAAGCAATAGTATCTAGCATCTAAGGCTATCGGCCTTTTTGAAAACTCTACCGCACTTGAAATTTAAACCCACGACAGTTGAGTTTTTAATGCAAAGTCTTTGCCTATTCGACCACTCAGGCCGATTTGATTGTTTTTATATTACCTTTTTTATTGTTATTTTTTTATAAATTTGTTGTTTACGTTTACGATGGCTTCTTTTCTTTTGTTTCTAAAGCCATTGCTTTTTGTTTACATTGTAAAATAATATGGTAGCGCATTGTGTTTTCCACTTGGGAGTTTTTAACCCGAAAACGAAAGTGACGCCTAATTGTGCCAGCCTTCTACCTGTTAACATTGTAAAGAAACCATTCATTAAGAAAGGTCGTCGCCGAAGAAAAACTTCTACAATTTTGATTAGGAAATCTAAACCCTATGTCTTTTTAACCCATATAAAACCAAATTAAAACCAATTCCTTCTGTCCAGCAACATTACTTAACATCTGCTCAAACACTTACTTCTCGACAAAATGGATACTGGAAAGGAGCAATTTAGTTTTGCTAAATGATGGTGATCCTACTCATTTTAGTTCCTTGTCTTCCTGCATAGATCTTTCTATTTGTGTAGCTAACCTTAGTCCTCTGAGTACCTAGAGGATCATTAACGATATGAGTCGCTGCCAAACTTAGATTCTAACAAACCTAATATTTAGTAACAATTTCAACATTCTAAGAGCGTTACTTCGGCAGATGTGCACCATCGTTACTCGAACTTGGTTAATAACAAATGGAAGCATTTCTCACTAATCTTTACTGATGGATTAAAGACCAATGTTGCAGACAGCGGCTTTTGGTTTCCAAATATTAATATAGAGGTTTACTTCTCAATTCACCTACGTAGCACTATATGTTCGGCTGAATGTCTTGCAATCCTGGAATCTGCCCGCTTAGTGAGTATTCAGCTACAAATTCCTAATAGCGTCAGACAGTAAATCTGTTTAATCGCTTTGCAATCATTTCCCTCAGGTAAAACACACTCTTACGTATTAGAAATCAGGTCTTTACTTTATAGCTTGTAACGAGTCTTCTTGGGCAGGGTAAGCTCAGGGCTCCACCAGGACCCCTTCCATGACATTATTGGCCTTATTAGCAGGTTGATGTTTAATCACACGAGATATAATGATCATCTGTTCAAAATTAATATAGCGAATAGCCCTTTATGTACATGTGGGGTCTTATGTCCTGATCATATCCTATTTGTCTATGCGATTGTTGCCACTTCTATTCGCCATTCCAAACTTCGCAAATAGGGTCCATGACCTTAGCATTCATGACCTTAGCATTCTTGATATTTTGCGTTCTCACAATTTAGCAGCTTACTTCGCAATCTTTTCATGTCATCAAGATATATAAGTTTTTACAGCCAAATTATGAACTTACTCTCTTTTACACTTTTTTTTCTAAAATCAAATAAATATTAAATATAATAATAATATATTAAATCTAAGCCCAACTTCACTAAGGCTCAATCAAAGAACTGTGTGTTCACACTGGGCCTTTTTTACACATCCCAGCGAATTTTCGCTTATTAATTTGCTGCATAGAAGAAGAAGAAGAAGAAGAAGAAGAAAGATACTGGAACGCTTGAAACTTCTCATAAGACGTGGGAGTTAGAAAATAACATTAAAGTATTGCCCAGCTGTGATGAAATATTATAGCAGAGACAAATATTAGATGCTAAACCATGGGCAAAAGATCCTCATTATTTTAAAGATATAACGATTTCAGCGTTATCACTTTTGAAAATGGTTATGCATGCTTGTTCAGATGGTAACGTAGATATCAAGGGTTTATTGTTGGGTAAAGTAGACGACAGTACCATATTCTACGTGCGCATTGTAGTCGTATTGTTTTAGTTTGTGCGAAGAAATTTCCCAATTTCTTTTTCTTAACTTAATGCTTTTTACCTTTATACACGTTTAAACAATAATTTAATTCCAAAGTCTAAAAGTTTTTTTTTTCTTTTTTGCATGTTTGCAGTTCTTCGTCTTGGCTTGCTCTTTATTTACTGGGTCTTTAGTGGTGCGAAGTTTACGTCTAATTTGAGAGATAACTTTTGCGCGTGAGAAAAAGTTTTCCGTTTTTTATACCCATCAGCGAAAGATGAGCGGTGTATTAATTTTGGCAAAACGTTTGCAAGTTTGCCAAGAAGAAAAAATCAGAGACCCCACAAAGTATATATATTTTTTATTACCATATTCATCTGTCCGTTCGTTCGTCTGTGTGTCTGCTCATCTGTGTAATGTCTGTTGCACACATTCTCCTGGCCGCAAAAATGAAGCTATTGATTTCAAATTTGGCAGAAGTTCCTCCATGCAAGCTGGTATTGAAAATTGGTCCAATCGGTCGAAGGACACGCCCACAGCACTATGTAAGCTGAGAACACCTCTGTTTTTTAAAGGGAATGAAAAGTTGGTTTTTTGCCAATAACTCATAAACTATAGGAAATGAACGTACAAAAATTTGAAACCATTCTATAGGCGATGCTCTAGCATTTATGCACAAAAATGTATAAAATTGACAATGCCTATCCAATAGTATAGTCTACGAAAATATTTTTATATGTATAATATATTTCTATAGTAATTTTTTTTTCCAATAACTTTATAAGGCGCAGAAATAAGTTTCAAAAACCCCATAAAGTGTACAAATTCTTGGCCAGTCACACCTCTTGAATGCGCTTAAACATGTCCGCCTGTTCGTCTGCGCATCTATTTCTTTGCATAACTTTGTAGTATTTGTGGTAAACATCTTCCCGTTAGTGAAAATGAAGATATCGCCTAAAAAAAGAATTTGGAATTCACCTAAAGTCATGAAAGGACGCGCGTACAATACCCACATGCCAAAAACTTTTATTTTGAAAATAGAAGAAATCAATTGCACCCACTCTATGTTATAGAGCATGAGAGCTTTGTTGGGGTAAACGGTGGCGGGCATAAAAGATTCGGTTCCGAGCGAATTTAATTTTCTTACTTTTTTTTCACAATATCTCTCTTTTCCCTCTTTTGTCTGTTACTTTTTGACATGGAGTGTTGTTTTATATTACGTCGAATAAAAACGGGCCCTGAATCTGAACGATTCATTACCTGTTGGCTTTGCGAAAGCTTTTGTCATGTGAAGTGCGCAGGTATCAATGGCCGTGCTGCAAATGCAGTTCTTGACCCTTCGAAGAGCTTACGTTGGTCATGCCCGACTGCAGGAAGCGGGATATTGACTTTTATAAGCTGCTCACGGAGACAACGATTGGGTTCTCTCAGCTAAGCAAAAATGTCGTTACTTTGTGCGGGAAGTTCGAGAGAACCAAGCCAATGTTCAATGAGTGTCGTTATCTAGAGCGCTCATCTTCTTCCCCAGCCTGTACAAGACCGACTCGTAATGTAGCGTGTGATACTTCACGTCCGCATTCGCCTAAATTTGATTCTTCGACTCACGTCAGTGCTCTATCCTTGCCTACAAAAAATGTTAGTGTTTCCGCTATCATGCAGTGGACCGCTAATAAAAAAGTTCCAAACAAATTGGGAAGGTGCGCCCGTTCTAACTACTCTGAAATGTCAAAGGTATCTCTTACCAGTGATGCTATTCAGACTATTTCCCCAAAAAATATTAATAAAAATAACAAATTCACCAAGTATGGTGCAAGTATGGCCACCCCCTCTATATTCTCGACAACTCAAAATTCTCTACTGCAAATCATATGGCTTTTGTCAGTGCCTGACATCTCTGTGGAGAACATAAAAAGTTACCAGGCTGCAAAAGTAATATCCGTCAAATTGAAATGTGTAAGCATTTTCAAATTGGCTCCTTCTCAATTTAGGATTATCTCGTCTTTTAAAGTACTAACACCGACTGAATGTATGGAAATTTTGCTAAACAAACCATTGTGGCTACTTGGATTCTTAATTAAGGAATTTATTCCTCAGGATAAACTACGTAATATTAATTCGGTAGCAGTAATTTTTATTTACCAAAATGTTAGTAAATGTAAACTCAAAAATTCGCTCTAATTTCCTAAATTCAGTGAGCACGAAGTTTTCCTGTTTTGCGTTCTTTGCAATTTGGTTAAAACCTGATTTACATTCATCAGAATTTTTTCACAATTCTTTGCAGATTTTCGGAAAGGATTGTTTGGATCGCACTGGTGGTGGTGTTTCAATTGCCGTATCTGCTGCAATCCCGCCCTGTTCAATTCAATTTCCTACTGCTTTCGACATTGAATTTATTGCCATTCGGACGAAAATTGGCAATAAACAGTTATATACAGCTTGCTCCTATATTTGATCAAATGCGGATACCTCTCTTTATAAGAAACATGATGCCCCCATTTGTGACGAGGCCGAAAAGTCTAAATCTACTAATGTAGTCATAGCGCTGGTGGACTTCCACTTGCCACAAGTAAATTGGTGTTGTAGTGATAATTGTAGCTGTATGGTCCTCACTTCAACATCTGATAGAGCTATTGTGTTTTTCACTAAATTATTTGGTCGTAAATTACTTCAATACAACCGTAATCCTAAGTGTAATGGCAGACTGCAAGATTTTTGCTTGGCCAGCTTACCGGAAATAGTTGTTAATCGCTGTCCACCCTTTAATTTAGAGGATCCATATCATCCATCAATTTGTATTTAAACGTGCCAAATCCAAATTCCTTCAAAAATAGTATGGTTTTAATAAAAGTAATATTTTACTGCTTAAATCTCATCTTTCACACATTATGTTGGCAATAATGAAATCTTACCGTCTTCATTCTATAATGCATTAAACCTAGCTATTTCTGCATCCGGTCCGATCAAGCAATCTCGCCCTCGAAGCAGGCGCCCGCCATGGTTTAACAAGACAATTACATATTACAAAAATAGGAAAAACAAGCTTCTCAAAAAATTTGTGAAAAGTAGTTTTGCTTACGAGTGTGTTTGCCTATTCTACATCAAGACGTAGATTAATTACCTCAACCACCAACCACCAATATTATTGCAAATACCTTCAGTTGAGAAAATCCTCACTATTTGTTAATCCTTTACATTTTTTTAAGTTTATCAACTCCAAAACAAAAACCTCCATATATTCCTTGCATGTTTCTTGCAATGGCTCTGAGTCCTCTGAAGATATTGAAACCTCGAATCTCTTTGTTGAATACTTTCGATGAAAATTTTCAGCGGCTAATTCCGATTCTACTGTCAACTATTCGTATTCGATATCTAGCTTGGTTTTGAGTCTTAGCATGGTCATCTAAGAAAATGATGTTCTGGGTGGTTTAAGGTCTATAAAATATAGCTCTGCGCCTCGAGTGGATGGGATGCCATCATGTGTACTTAAATCGTACCTGACGAGATGTGTTATTTCAATGATTTCTAAACAGTCCATGAAATCAGATGTTCTCTCTCTTCCTAGGACCCCTTTTATTTAATCTACACAACAATGATCTCCGTAGTCGGCATATAAGTCTCTTCGTCGTATTTATTTTACGTATTCAACATATATATACGATTTGTTTACTACCGAAAATAATTTAAGCAATCACACATATATACTTACAAGTTATTTAATCCGTCCCCTAATGTAGAGATATTGATATCGTTTTTGCCATTGAAAGTAATACGAATTAAAAGGAAAAGAACAAAAATATATGTAAAAGTGTGCCAAAGTTTATTTTTTTACGTGAAAACAAAACAAGTTAGACGGTCATCGGACCCAACTTCGGCTTTTCCCATTGCATCCCATCATAGGCCGAAGGAGGCCATAGGTAAGCCCAGGGTAAATAGGTTTCGTCCGTCCCTTTAGTTGTATACGGATAAAGCACGTATATTTCGTTTAGAAGTAACCGTCTTTGCGGTGTCTGTAAGACAAAAACTTAAAACCCGCCTATATCTTCTAAACTAACTAGCTCAGCAATGACACTTTCCTTCGTCTCTACCACCTTCGATCCTTTCGAAGCCACACATAAGAGTAACTCTAAAAATAATAAAGTCAGTAAGTAGTCAAAGAACTTTCATAGATCGCACAATTGAAATAAAATGGTTAAACTTGCTCTGGCAATTAAACTTTATTGACCACGCCGATACAACGAAAATGAGTAAGAAAGGTAAATTCGGCAGGTGCGGAATCCCGTATATCCTCCCTCCCTGATTACTTAAACTATCTTATGTACTAAACAAATCATATATATATGTCATAAACGCAAACTAAATACGCTGAATAACCTCGGCTGTATTGCTGTGTTGAAGTGACTGATGTTACGCCTCTCCGGTATGGCCGTTCGCTGTCGGCTTCGGTGTGGCGAACGTCGTTGACTTTTCCGGGGTGTTTGTTGATATCGTGGGTAGGCTGCGTGGCTGTGTTAGCGGCTGTTGCGCTGAGACATCCGATGATGATGCGGAGCCTATTGCCTACGCAGGGCCGGGTGATGTCGTCTTATTATGGTGCAGAGCCTGTTGCCTGTGCAGAGCAGGGTGCCGTTGTTTGTTAATGTGACAATGCAGAGCGCGTTGCCTGTGCAGAGCAGGGTGCTGTCGTTGTATTATGGCGCAGAGCCTGTTGTCTGTGCAGAGCAGGGTGCTATTATTTATTAAGGTGACATTGCAGAGCCTGTTGTTTGTACAGAGCAGGGTGCTGCCGTTGTATTATCGATGTCTTCGGCTTTCCGGCGTTGACGTGTCGGGTCGTTGGCCGTTGTCACTGAACCCTTTCAGCGTTCTGGTACCTCTGGCTTTCCGACGTTACGAGGCCGGACCGTTGGCCAGGTAGGTACGGGCTGCGTCAGCCTTGGCCACTCTGGGCACACATCTGGTTGACAAACCCTTGGCTGGGGATGATTTATTGCCGTGATTTTGGCGTTGTCGATATTATGGTGTGTGGAATTGTTGACGGTTGTCGCTGTTGTCGCACAACAACGGCTCCGGAAACCGCTGCCGACGACGGTCGCGATATGACCACTGATGGTTGATTCAAGGGTAGTTGGTTCTGGCCGGGGTTATCGTTACGTTTTGGCTGGGATTACATTAGATTGGTTAACGATAGAGTAATTCTGGTTTTGTTGGTTCTGTTACAGTATTAGCTGTTGTTGTTGTAGGTCTAATTAGTTAAATTGCTGTTGGCTGGTAGTATGTTTTGGCTTATTCGTTGACGATGTGCCCATTGTTGCTGCGATTGCTACAACCGTTTTTGTTGAGAACTTGGTTGTATTTGCTGTGTGATGATTTGTTGTTGGGTTGTATAATGTTGGTGACGTTGTTATTCTGCCATGGCGTAGTGGTGAGGGGCTGCCTCTCCGCTGGGCATGGGTAGGTCCGGGTTCGGTAGTGGACTTGGTGTCCTACAGATGGACGCGTTTTAGCGCCCGCGTAGTCGTGTCCTCGACCTGGACGATATTTGGGGATTCGAACCTTATCACAATGTAGGGCCCTTGGAACCGCCTTTAATCGTTATTTGTACTTAAAAGCGAAATTTATCACCTGAAGAAGAACGGGATGGTGTTCGATATGTATACGCACGACAGTGCACTCCACTGTATTTCCGTTGGCTGCTTATCGCATTCGTTTTATTCTTAATTTCTTTTCTTTATTCTTTTGCATTGACGTTGATTGATTGAAGATTCTTCTGCTGGGAAAATTGATTGTTAAGAAAAGTTGATTGTTGAGCCGTCTTCTAGAAAACTTGATTGTAGATTCTTCCTCTATGAAAGTTGATTTTCGAGTCTTCTTCTAAAAAAGTTAATTGTAGAGTTTTTTTCTACAAAAATTGATTGTTGAGTTTTCTTCTAGGAAAGTTCATTGTCGTCTTCTTCTAAAAAAGCTGATTGTAGAGTTTTCTTCTAGGAACGTTGATTGATGAGTCTTCTTCTAAAAAGTTGATTGTAGAGTTTTCTTCTAAAAAAGTTGATTGTTGATTTTCCCGGTGATTTTAGTTGACGATAGGATGCAATTTTCGAGTATCTTTGATTATGCTGTTGATCTAGATGATTTTAATTTTAAGGTGTGCGTTCCAAAAACAATGCGTTCCAAAGGCAATACGTTATGAAGTAAAGAAATGAAAATATTGCAGGCGGGCAAAAAGCAAGCACTAATTAGCACACCTGGTTTTCCTTTTGAACACGCACTTCTTTGCAGTCTTTATAAAGTTGAATCATATTTGGTACAGTTAACTATTATGTGATGTCAAATTATTATTAAAGCGGGACATTCGTCATAAAATGGTAAAGATTCGACCACCTTGCCATGTTAAGGTTGTACCCGTGAAAACTTACTACGCCGCGGGACAGCTTGTCGTGACATTGCTATCGTATGTGAAAATGTTGAAAATCGCTATTCTTTTCGTGTAAAAGCCTTTTCAAAATAAGGTGTTATATGAGGAATTATCCCAAAATATATTTCGATCAAATCGTTATTCAATACATTCTGACATTTACCCTGAATTTCGTCGATATATATCAAAATTGCAATCTGTGTGTTGAACATGTTGAACCATGGGCCGATGAGAAAATCATGCGATGATTGATGCAGTTGTGGCGTCGTGTAGGAAGGATTTTGGTGGCTGCTGGTAAGGCGAGTGGGGTACTAGGACTCATTGACGAATTATACTCTGATTCTTGAGATCTTGGCTGCTTGCAATTTCCCTTGAGGGATTTACGTTTAGCTTCTTTGGCCATTTGTTGTTTAATGTGAGTTGGAGGACGAGGATGTAAGAGCAATC
>KK502873.1:98945-163186 GCA_000688735.1 Glossina austeni | reverse complement strand
GCTCTTGAAATTGTAAATGTTGCTGTTGCTGCTGTAAACATTGCTATATGTTTCCCTCCAGATCGACCAGCTGCTGCTGTTGTTGTGGTTGTTGCACTGTCCTTTGGTTGAACATGGCCGGAGGAGGCTGCCGTTGTTTTATCAATTGGCCGGTACTTTGAGAAATTTGATGCTGCGACTATTGTTGTTGCTGATGCTGTTGTCTTTTCTTTGGAAAATCCTTCCACGCACTGAGAATGCTTGTGAATTCTTTTTCTCTTTTTTTTACACCGTGATTTTTGCGAATATCAAATTAAAAAATTTTTATTTTTTCTTTTGGTCACTCTTTTCAGCATAGGTTTTGTAAAAACTGTGAATTAATTTGCTTTTATATACGATTTACGAAAAGCAATATTTTTGTTACAAATAATTGAATTGATCTCAATTCTTATCACTTTTTTTTTTTTTTTTTTTTTTTTTTGCTTTTTATAACTCCTCCGTTGAACATATATTTCTGATTTTTTTTTTTTTTTTTTTTTTTTTTTTTTTTTTGTGAGGGGAAATGGATTAGGAAAAAATTCTTATCACAAGCAAGCGTTTTTCTTTTTATTTTTTTAGTTTTTCTTTTTTCTTTTTGTTTGTCTTTCTGTTATTGTTCTCAATTGAAGATAACGACGAAGCTCGAAACAGTACACAACAAAACCGCACTCACTTGAAGTTTTCTTAACGTTTATTTGCGTATTGCAATTTGTTTACACAATCAATTTGTATATCGAATAATTATTTATTAGTTATTTATTTTTCCTTTTCTAATATCGAATTTCTGCATTAAATGAAAAAAAAATGCCAAGAACAAGAATTTTATTACAGCAACCCTTAACCCTAAGCACAAGATTAATTCTCTGAGAA
This sequence comes from Glossina austeni, assembly GCA_000688735.1. Lineage (NCBI taxonomy): Eukaryota > Metazoa > Arthropoda > Insecta > Diptera > Glossinidae > Glossina > Glossina austeni. The sequence goes on along the minus strand of KK502873.1, from coordinate 162,298 downwards.
GTTCTTTCGCTTTGTCAATGTCAGTGTTGTTTTCTTTTTCTTTCTTCTTTTGTTACGTTGTTGTTTTTCCCCAACTTTTGCAGCTTTTTTTTTTTTTTTTTTAAGCGGATTTGATTTCAATTTTCAATAATGGATTATAAACGATATAAAATATATATGTAAACACTGAATATGATAGAATATTTCATAAGCTTTTGTGTTAAAAAGAACGCAAGAACCTTTTCGGTTTCCCAAATGTTTATTATATTAATTAAAGTTTCTTTATTTTTTTTTTATGAATTTTTTTTTTTTTGGTTTCACGCTTTTATTTAAGCTTTACACACTACCTATTATGTTTTAATTCTTGATTTTTAATTTACAAAAAAAACAACCTCTCTTGCCTTTCTTGACTTCTTGAATTTCACATACACACTTTCTTTGATTTGTCTTCATAGTGATTTCTTCTGGTTATTCGTTTTCAAATTTTTTCAATGTTATGTAAAAGTTTTATTTATTTCTTTTTTTGAAAAAATTTTTTAACACCTGATGTCGGAATGCGAATCCCCTCTCTTCTCTCTGTTGCATTTCACCTACGACGATTTCGCCGTAGATCGCCATTTTCGCCGCATAGTGCTCGCTGTGTTTTGCGGCGACCAAATTGCGGTACTTCTTTCACCATTGCTTCTTATGGGATTTTGAATGTATGGCGTTGTTTTTGTTTCGCAGGTTTTATCACTTTTCCCAAATGAAAGGAATTTTTTTTTTTTATGTTCAGTTAAACGACTTATGATTTGTTAGACTCCGTTTGTTCCTTTCTGATGTATGGAATAAATAGTTTTTTCTCAACTTTTTATTTTGAAATAATTTGCCTCTTTTGTTTAAAGTTTTGTTTTTTAATAACAATTCAATTTTGTCTTTATATAGATATTTTCCAATTATTATTTGATTTTTATAACTTTCCGTAAGATCATATGCTCAATAACTCTTTCCCGTTGTGTTACTGTTATTTTTCTTCTGTTTTTTTTTTTAAAAACCAAGTCCCTGCTCGGGCGCCACTTGTGAGGACGTTTCGTCCCTTTCCTTTGGCTGGGGCAGCTCAGCGGCCCAGGGAAGGAAAACAAACACAAGGAAATTTATTTTTTGCAGGCACTTGGTTCTTTATTTAATTCACTTGATTTGATTCTTTTCTTCATAAGGAGGTTAATCTTAAAGCAACTACACTTATTTCAGTTCAATGAAATAGTTCACCGTTCACTTTTTCCTCACTACTACTGAAGGTTTCTTATTATGAAATCTTAACTTTGTCGTTGCTGATCGTTTACTCTTAACCACTGCTGGCTCGAGAGCCCAGCGTTGACTGACCTGCCGGGTCGAGAGCCCAGCATCGACTGACCAAAACTAACTTTCTCTAACCTACTCGTAACCTGTACTTATTCTATCTTATGCTATCCCTAATCTATTCCTAAACTATTTCTTATTCTATTCCTAATCTATTCCTAAGGTATTACTTATTCTATTCCTACGCTATTCCTAAGCTATTACTTATTCTACCTTAAGCTATTCTTATTTTAGCACCCCCCCTCCCCAGAGACGGAGAGTCCGTGAGGCCAAAACGAGGGTACGACTTTGGGTCCTCACAGTACACACAATATCCTTTATACATATTTTTTTTTATTTATTTATTTATTCTTCAACAAGTACAAGTCCCAAGGGTCAAGAACATTTAACGTGTACTGTTGAATCCTTATTACACTAACTTAAATCTGCATATAACTATAAAGACAGATAGCTGCAGGCACTTGTTCCTATCGGTAACATAACTACCCGCCCCAGCCAATGATGTAAAATATGCAAAAATGACAAGTGAAATAATGAATCCGGTCAGCATTAGCTCAGCCACAAAATCATTGTAGTAAGTTCATAAGTTTAAGACGAAAAACATTATTTGAATGTGAGAAGACATGGAGTTCATAAGACCATTCCAACAGTGAGCAACATTTAGCACAAACGTTCTTTTATAGATCCTAGGTATATAGAATTGAGAACTTCGAGTACAATGCAACAATCTAAATTCCTCGAATGACACCAAGGAAGCACCATTCTTCATCAAACTGTGAAACATAACCAAGCTACGATACTTCATGCAATCAATGAAGGAACAGCGAAGAAACTGTAGGACAAACGATGAGATGTGATCCCTCAGTTTAACATTATAGACGAACCCCACAACCAGCCAATTGGAACGTATTAAGTATAGTTGCAGGAGCGGCGGAAACAGCCTCAGTACAATATATATTTTGTGGCATAACAAGAGAATACGCTACTTTTCACCTGATGTGCAGAGGTAAAAATTCATTGAGTTGATCATCTTGAGGGCATTACAAATGCTTCTAGCTACTAACACTAACACTTCAATTCACGCTTCAATTTCAACGCCCTCTAGATAAAACCGCACATCAGAAGAAAAATTAGCAACAGAAATAAACAAGATCGTTTTAGTCTTGGCTGGATTTAACATACCCCATTTTCAAGGGTGCGGTGAGATCTCCGGTTGTTAGACGTAAGTTTTGACCTAAACATCGAAAAGGCTGTATATTTTATAGACCTGCTATCGTAACCAGAGCCACACCATCTTCTTGTAATCAAGCTACTCAATAAAGCTACAAGATGACAATATGTCAAACAGAACAATCGCGATATCGTAGGGCACTGCACCGGACATGTTAAATTTATCATGAAAATATTACTTACTAACAAGTAGTCTAATAGCGATGTGGAGTTGTTAGCTACATCATAGTGCTTTGGTTTAGAGTTATGTACAATGGACAATTTAAATCGCAAACATAAGGCTCTCACAGAACCTGATTTGTAAGTGCCAAATAGAACGCAATGAAAGTCTCCAACAACCAGAATGTTCACGTATTTGGACAAACCGCCCAAAACAACACTTTCAAACGACCAAAGTACAACTCAATAAATATTGATTCACTTTGGCCTGTCATCATGGTTGTAAAGGCTACTCTAAACTTAACCTCCTAGACACAACAATTTCTACACCGCCACCCTCGATGGGCGATCACTTTTACAAAAAACATACCCAGAAGGGTTAACAGCACGATCAGAAATATTACAGTCACTCAAAATTATTCCTATCTCGGCCAGCTTAAAGTTTATGGGGACTCTAATGCTCCGGCAATTTAGATGACCGTTCTTGAGTCTGCCGATATCATCTTGAAAGAAGGTCTCCTAATAAGAGCTATCACTGACAATAGGGCTCATATTCTCACTAAAACCAACATTATGGTGGGGAGCCAGAACAAGCAGCCAATGAATAATAGGACCATGATAGCACCAGGTAGATAAAAATACATATCTGCTAAAATTATACTGAGCTAATGAAGCCAAGTATCCATAAAAGTTACAGAATAAGCCTGATAATAAGGCTGTTAGTATATATAAAGCAGAGAAAAAATAAAGACAGAGTAAAGAAAAATTAAATTTTTTACCATAAAATAAGAAAAGGGGATGAAAATTGATCAATTCTGGTTGATATAGAGGCACTGATTAATAACCTGAAAATCTATTTTAATACCACGGGAACGCGCAAACATTGTGGTTATTTCTCGTACATTCTTCAAGCCCTCAGTCAAACCGTTTATTACGATATTTGATATATTTGATTTTTCATACAATGCGTTTACTTCAATCTCCAGAGTTGATATCCTAGTAGTTAGCTCGAATTCAACTTTTTCAATCGAGTCGTGATCGATTTCATCTCACTGATGGGGGCAGAGAGTTCCGTCCTCATATCATGCGCCGCTATACCCACTGCTTAAACTCACATCTTATTTTCTGGACTTCACTATCCACAGATAATTTGAGTTCTTTTATCGTATTAATCAAAGAACTTATCTATGTATTTGGAGCACATCTTATCAAAGTTCATCCCCAATACGGACATGCTCACACTTACGCCGCGCACGGTGGTCTTATTTTTACAGAAGCTTCGAATGAAAGATGCAATCCCTCAATCATTTTGAAGCCTCCATTAGATAACCCAGCACAAATAGAGTCTACCCGCAAATGACACACATCACATTGTATTCACGTCAGGCGCCCGATACCACATTCACGGACGATTGTCTGGGACTGTATGCAAGAGAGAGCAAAGAGAGAACTTTTGTCTAGAAAGTTCAGCGGCAGTGTTTTTCGTTTTGGTTTTTGAGTTGTGCTTCTGGTACAAACCTCTGAAGAGGAAAGATGGTTCTTTTTTTTTTAACAAATTGAAGACAAACGGATGCATGGCACGGTGGTTAACACAAAAAAACAAAGCGAACTTTGTGAAACATTTTTAATGTAAAAAAAAAAAATTTACAACTAAAATTAGCGAAAGATTTAAAATTAATAGAAAAAAAAAGCAAATGTTTAACTGTTGACAAATCAGTTCATTTTATTAAAAAAAAAAAAAAAAGGAAGTGTTAAAGAAAATTCTGACTTCTAGCTTCCTTTCGGTAAACGGAGAAAAGTGCAAAATAGCTAATTAGTACCTGAAGAACGGATGCCTGTGACTATTGCGTTGTAAAACTTTTTCACCAAAAAAAAAGGCTAAAACTTTAATGTCGTCATCTGTAGTGTTCTTTGCACGTGTTGTTTTTTTGTCTACAAGTCCTGTCTGCTCGGTCTCTTTTTACCATAAAAGAATTCGTAAATTGTTATTGACGAAGAAATTAATTAACTTAAATAAATTAAAAGGATCAAAAAAACTTTCATGTTTTTCGTCATGCGGCTTAAGTAAAGTAGATCAACTTGAGAAAAAGGATAAAAAAAAAAATTAAAAGTATTAAAAACTCGGAAAGAAAAAAGTTAATTAAACTTAAGTTACTCCCAATAAGTAGAAATTTGTTAAAAATTCATCATTTATTATTAAAAAAAAAAAAAAAGAGACAAGAGAAAGAGTAATTGAAATTTTAAATTGAAAATAAAGTCTATACCTACATACACGTATATATGTGGAGTTGTGTGTTTATTGTTGCTTGACTACGGAATATCAGAATTGGTACGTTTCATGAAAAGAAAACAGAATTTCTTGTAGACGTGTGTATGTATGAGTGTATCTGTGTATGTACACACTTAAATTTGGTGAACGAGAATTTTGTTAATAATTTTTATGAGACGTTAAAAAATTTTATTCTTAAACATTACTCAAAAACAAAAAAAACTATTTGAAGAATAAGGGCAACAACAATCAAGCAATCAAGCACGAAGTCAAAGACATCGATCGACATTCAATGCGTTTCTGTGTACCTACATGATTACCCGTATGTGCATGCAGCTACTTAGCTACCAGCAGGATTAATTCCTGCGGCCATTTAGAGCAGTAACACAACGGTTATGTATAAATTTATATATACGTTAGAGACAATAACAACAACAACACCTTTGCTGTGAGCCAGATCCATGGACACAACGTCGTGCAGTACCTCACCACATCCGCTTTTGTGAAACCTCACCAAGTGGAGCAATCATCGTGTGGCTCTCGCGAAAACGTTACATCTTTAGCTGGCGCTTCATCACTCAACAGCTACGTATTAGTAAACGTTAAGTAAAATGTAGCGGGGGGGTGCGTGGTGATGCGTGTATAAGGGGCAGAGAGGGTACATGGACAGTTACCAACGGAAGGACTAACGGACGACGTACCGGACAGACCATATTGTGTAGGCAGTTTAACAATTTGAAAATCACAATTTTTTTTTTTATAATCTTTTTTTATCTTTAATCCTTTTTGTTTGTAATGCGGCATTATGGACCGAGGGCAACTGCTCTGCCGACAATGAGCCAGCTAGCCACATTACAAACTCAATAAGACTAAGTCAAATTCAGTTGACTCTAAGAAGTAAATCTTTTATTGATTAATATTAAAAAGTAGCATAAAATATATAAGAAGAAGTAAAGAAAAAAAGACAATAATAATAATTAAATAATAGTTCGTGTGGAAATAAATAAAAAAGAACAATGAAAAAAAACAAAGCATGCACACAACTAACTAGAACAGAGACACACCCACAACCAGTACAGAACCAAATTGCAAGTAAACTTCCAACTGCCAATGCAAACATGCAAAAGCTTGGCTGAATCATAATGAGATGTCGAGATAAAAAGATAGTTTAAATACGACATAGGCAAATCGCGCGTATTAGCAAGGTCGTTTTGCTTGATATTGAGATCAAGTGATAGACATCATTTAGGTTTCTGCAAACAATTCTAAACAGGTTAATTATATTTACATTGACTCATCTTAATGAATAGAAAGTGCCTAGAGAAGTGGTTAGGGACATTAAAGCTTATCTCCGCAAGTAATGTGGACGAATCCATAATACCATTAATTAACTTAATTAAGAAGGAGACACCAAGAATAAATCGGCGTTTCTCATGTCACGGTGAGGATAGGAGAAGCATATTTTCATAAGATGGTAAAGAGGCACGCGGGTCCCATCTCAAATTCCTAAGCGCTCAAATTCCTAAGAGCGAATAGCAAGGGTTAACTTTTACTGAGCCAATTGAATACACATAAGACCTATAGGTGGGAGGCCACACACCAAGGCGTACTCAAGTATTGGTCCAAGTAAGCACACGCATCGCTTTTTTGTAATGTAAGGATCCTTAAACTGTTTGAACCATCTCTTAATGAAACCAAGATCAGATCTAGCTTTACTTAGAGAGAACTCAGTGCGAAAATTAGAAAGTAGTCTTTCGTCGAATATAATCCCTAAATCATGGAATGAGCCAACGTTTTCCAACTTGTGTGAGTCAATGATACTCAGTACTGAATAACTTCCTTCTTAACAAAGAAAACTTCTTGCATTTTTTAGGTTTAATTTCGTAAAAATTAACGAGCACCGTGTAACCATATTATTTAAGTCAGTTTGAAGTTAATACCACTGCGATTCCAAAGACAAGGAAGAAGATAGTTTAACATCGTCGGCGTACATTAAGATCTGGCTGGATTTAATCACTGATGGGAGATCATTATTGTACAGATTAAATAAAAGGGGTCCTAAATGGTTGTCTTGAGATACGCCAGACTTCACGGAAAATTCATCCGAGGCGATGAATTTAATGAATGATCTCTTACGCAGCTAAGAACTTATCTATTTCACCAAGAAGAAAGGAGACATACATTTTGAAGATTAATAAGTTATGGTTAACTAAGTCAAACGCTTTACTAAAATCAGTATGTGCGACATACATGCGACAGTCACTAGAAAAAGCTTTGAAGACATGGCAGATAAACTCTAAGAGATTCGTAACAGATGATCCTCGTTTCAGAAAGTCATGTTGAAATGGAGAAATATAAACTTTGATACCAAAAGTTAATGCTGAGTAACAATTCGCCCAAACAATTTAGGTAAGACACTCAACTTGGCGATGCTTCTATTGTTGTTAACGTGATGTCTATTTCCACATATGTGAATTGGAAACTAGTCTTCCAACACAAAGTGAAAGCAGCTGATTTCATGATTAAAAATCATTGAAATAAGACATCATGACTCCACAGAGCATGATTTAAGTATACATGATGGAGCCCCATCATTTCGTCGGACGTATTCAGGAAAGAGATTCGTGGTTTCAATATCATCAAAGGACTCAGAGCCATTGAAAGGAACATTCGAGGAATATATGGAGATTTTTGTTTTGGAGTTGATAAACTTAAAAAAATGTAAAGGATTAACAAATAGTGAGGATTTTCTCAACTGAAGGTATTTGCAATAACATTGGTGGTTGAGGTAATTAATCTACGCCTTGATGTAGAATAGGCAAACACAGTCGTAAGCAGAACTACTTTTCACAAATTTTTTGAGAAGCTTGTTTTTCCTATTTTTGTAATATGTAATTGTCTTGTTAAACCATGGCGGGCACCTACTTCGAGGGCGAAATTGCTTGATCGGACCGGATGCAGAAATAGCTAGGTTTAATACATTATAGAATGAAGACGGTAAGATTTCATTATTGCAGTAAAATATTACTTTTATTAAAACCATAATATTTTTTGAAGGAATTTGGATTTGGCACATTTAAATACAAATTGATGGATGATATGGATCCTCTAAACTAAAGGATGGACAGCGATTAACAACTATCTCCGGTAAGCTGGCCACGCAAAAATCTTGAAGTCTGCCATTACACTTACGAGTACGGGTATATTGAAGTTTTAACGGTACTTTCTTGGGCAGGGTATAACTCAGCCACTCCACAGTTCGTTCCAAGACAATTTGTAATTATAAGTTAAATTGGACCTTCGGGTTTGTTCTTGATGTTTAATTTTGAGGCACTTGATGTGATCTTTTTCAGAGCGGTAGGAGGGAAAAAACCAGCGTGGTGGCCCGACCTTCCTTGTTGATTAAATTCTTTTCACACGCGTTTGTTCTTCTTCACTTTCGATTTCGCGGGTTACTATAAAGAGACGAATATGTCGCAAGGGTCATAGCATCCGCGGGTCCTTTCCTAACTGATCCTCGTCAAAACAAAAAGAGTATTTATCAGTCCTTCAGGGATGGCGATTAAAGCTAAACCAGCTCATCCCCTATTCGTAGTCAGTAGTCCTCTTAGTCCTTTAGGCATGGCGATTAAAGCTAAACCAGCTCATCCCCTATCCGTAGAGTCAAACAAAAACAACCCTAATAGTCAAAGTCACCTTGTAGGATAGCCTGTGCTTTAATTACCCCGACGGCGGCTATGACACAATTAAAGGCTGAGTGTACTGCGGTACGCTCTTGTGGCGGCCACCAAACTATCCCCTTCTTATCTACTTATTCTTACATGTGCAAGCTTAGGTTCGATCACACTTGTTTTGTCGAACATGTTTGTTTGCCTTTAAGAATACATTTTTTGCCTTCATATGCTTATGTATGATATTTACATCTACCTGCTTTCTTTCCTTATTACTATGCGCGTTTGCGTTCCTATGTTTCTACTTATTCTATGGTTACTATGCCTTTTGTACAGGATTACCCGTTGGGTATATTTCTAGCTTATAAAGTTGCGTATTTACGGTTATATAGTTTACATAGTTGTATGTTTACAATAGTATTCTATTCAATGATTGATCAAATGTATATTCAGGGAATGTATAGGGAAACAAAGTAATACTTAGTAGGGAGGCGAAACGCTTCCTTACATCCCCCCTCACTTCGGAAAAGAAAAATCATGATACCGGCCTCTACGAACCACTTTTCTTGATATCTACCTTTCTTGTTTTGACATGTATATAACTACTTTTTATCTTCCGCGGTGGCTGGTGTTGCTGCTGCTGTCTCAATTGGTGCTGCTGATGAGTTATCTTCTGTCGATGACGTGTTGAGGCTGCACTTGCGTTGGCTGATGGAAAGAACCCGGTGGCGTATGCTTTCGAAGTCGTTGCTGTTGCTGTGCTGCATGCAACTGCTGTTGCTGCTACAGCTGATGGTGATGCTGCTGCTGCTGTTTTCCCGTATACATTTTCCCAAAGATTTTCCTATGTTGCCTTTGTATTATTTTTTTTTTTTTTTTACATATATGCTTTCCGAACAATTTTTCCCATTTTTTTTTTGTATTTTTTTTTAATATTATTTTTTTTTGTATATTGTAGTGTGATCGCATAACGTCATATGCATCCACTTTGAAGTGCGACAGAATTATGCTGAATTTGCATAAGAAAAAAGAAGAAGAAAAGAGAGAAAAACAAAAGTTTTGTTGCACTTCAACTGGCTGGGTATTGCATTACGAAATGCAATACGATGCCAGGCGCCCTAATTAATTAGTGTTTACGGTAGCATTAAGTCACCTGTTAAAATTAAGTATAAATATCGCACTTCTCAATAAAGAACTACAATTGCTATCAAGCAACTCAAAATAACCAAGCGTTTAATTCGCTAAGAAAAATAACAGGCGTTCAGCCCGCCTACGAACAAGATTTAGGGACCGTCTCATGCCGAGCTTCATTGGCAATCTATGAGACGGAAAGACTTGGCGTTCTGAAGCCGAGCAGATTAGGGATACACTTAGGTCGTACAAAGAAAAATCACCACAACATATATATTTTCCATTACTTATTATTTATTTTTTTTCTTATTTTGCATATATGCTTTCCAAAAGATTTTTCCCCCAAAAGATTTTTCCCATTTTTTTCTTAATTGTTTTTTTTTTTACATATGTTTTCCGTTACTTTTCTTTTTTTATTTCCTCAATATTTTTTTCTTTTTTTTTTGCAATCTATATTACTTACAGCACCATACTTATGCTGCAGAAGAGTTGTAGTAGCGTCGTCCACGTCCAGCGGTAACCATTTATCTGCTTTATTGTGCCAAATGTGTGCTTGTTTTGATGCCCCTATACTCCGTCTTGGGGGCGGTAACGTAAAAAGTGTTCGTTGGAATCAGGGATGTAGGTGACGGTGTTGCTAACTTGTTAAATTGTCCTTGCTTCGGGCGATGACGCAAATTCGGTCTTCTGCTGATGACATTCATTTTGGAGCTATTGCCATTATCTTTACCTTCTTTGCTTTTGTCATTTTGATACTCCTTATCTTTTGTTTTCTTGCTAGTTTTTCTGGAAGCCGTCATCGCGATTGCAGTACCTCCACGCATACTAATGTCTTCTACTTTTTCAAACGCTCTTGCTTTTCCCCATCGTAATGCTCGCACCCTTTGCTCCGATTGGTGCGTCCGTGCCTCTGTCTGTTGTTACTTTCTTCGTATTATTTAAAATGTGCCCTGCTCCTGTTGTAGGTATCGTGGCCATGATGTTGGCCGGTTTCTGGTTTCGGTTCGATTGTTTCCGTTCTGGTCTCTATTGTCGTTTTTGATGATTCCACGTGATTTAAGGTCTTCACCTTTGTAGTCGATGCGGTGATAAGTTTAGGGTTAACAGTATGTACCTGGAATTGCTTTGGTTGTGATGACCTCTGTTCGTAATTTTGATAGTTGTTAATGGTTGCTTATGTTGTCCATCTATGTTGCCATTTCGTATGGCCTGTTGTTAACATTTCTAGCCGGAGACAGTTCACATCTATTGTGTTACTATGTCTGATATGGAAGTCTGGTTGTACTGGTTTTGGTTGATCAAATCTTACGATATTCTCTATGTCCGCTTTCTCTGCGTTATTGTTAGTTGCCTGACGCGCCAGTTTAGAATTTATAGGTTGACTTGGTTGTTCGGAACGGTGAGTTGACATTGGCCCTTGTGTCTCGTTATGCTTGGTGATATCGACTGTAGTGTTACCCATCGTTATTGTAGTATCCGCTTTAGCTAAGTAATCCATCCCCAACGTGAGGTGACCGGCACTAGCACCAATAACTCTAGGTTGAAGGATACGTGACCTGCATATACTTCCACCGTTATCATTTGCTTGCTGTCTCGTAATGATCCATCTGCCATTTGGATTGTGTTGCTACTCGCCTTAGTAGCTATTATGTGGGGGATGAAGCCGATCATATCTTTTCGAATAATGCTTCTGGTGGCCCCGGTGTCTACAACTCCTGTTGTTGTTAAGCCTCCTACGGTGAGGGAAGCTATCAACGTATTTCCGACCGTACTAATAATTGTTTTTGGCGCACCCGATAGCGGTTCCCTTTGTGCTATCGTTTCCTTCACTCTAATACCGCTTGCTTGCGATTGTTCTCTGATGTTTTGTCGAGAACAGTCTTTTGTTAGAACGCCTCTGCGTCCACACTCCCAGCAAAAGAGTATTCGTGGATTTTGACAGTGTTGTGCATAGTGCCCTTCTTGATTACACCTATGGCAGACATTTCGTCGTCTGATTCCATTGTCAGGTGATGGAGGGCTTATTGGTTCCATCGCGGCATTCGGCCGGTGGTGACCGGCTTGAGATTGCTCTGGGGGTATATCTCCGTAGTGTTCTGCCAAAGAAATCATATCGGTCAGATTAACGCATTCACTTTGGTCGATAATTAATTGGTACTCTCGCGGACTATTGCGATAAATGCGATTAATTTTTTGTTGCATCGTCTATTCTGTGTGACGCATTAGGTTTTGCATCCGCAATGCATAAGCTTTAAGGGTTTCACCCTGCTGCTGATATGTCTGTCGAATTTGGTCATCCAATCTCTCAAAGTAACGAGAGTGCAGAAAAAACCTCATAAAATCCTTTTTAAATACCTGCCAGTCAGCCCAGGGTCGGCGATTGTACCTATACCACATTAGTGCTTGCCCAGTAAATAACTCAATCATGATTTTTGGCATTAATGTAAGTGGTATTTCGTATGTCCCGCAGAGTTCTTCAATCCGCTCGATGAACTCAAAAGCGGAGGTTTCACCATTATAGGGCAAGGACCACTTACAGATTCGGTCTACGGCCGCGCCGCACAACATTTGTTCCTAAAAATGCCGTTTGGGGCTTGTGCCTCTCTCTGTGGCCGCTGGCAGATCCAGCGTTTTTGTTGCGTACTTCATTTCTAGTTCCGCGAAGCTCGTTCTCATCTCTGCTGCCAACTCAGGGGTTGCAATTAGGGCTGCCATGGCTTTCCGCATTTCCTCGACAGTACCCTTGGTGTCCAGATCGAGCGCTCCACAAATGTCGCTCAATTCCTTCTTTCGCAGGCTGTACAACCATGATGACTTCACCATGCTGGTTTTTCTTTTTGTTGCTTCTTCCTGCCTTCCCTCTTTCGCTAAGCTCTGGGCTCGTTTGCTCTCAGTAATCCGCAGGGTATAACTCAGCCACTCCAGAGTCCGTTCCAAGACAATTTGTAATTATAAGTTAAATTGGACCTTCGGGTTTGTTCCTGATGTTTATTTTTGAGGCACTTCCGATGTGATCTTTTTCAGAGCGCTAGGAGGGAAAAAGCAGCGTGGTGGCCCGACCTTCCTTGTTGATTAAATTCTGTTCACACGCGTTTGTTATTCTTTACTTTCGATTTCGCGGGTTACTATAAAGAGACGAATATGTCGCAAGGGTCATAGCAGCCGCGGGTCCGTTCCTAATTGATCCTCGTCAAAACAAAAAGAGTATCTATCAATGCTTCAGGGATGGCGATTAAAGCTAAACCAGCTCATCCCCTATCCGTAGAGTCAGTAGTCCTCTTAGTCTTTCAGGGATGGCGGTTAAAGCTAAACCAGCTCATCCCGTATCCGTGGAGTCAAACAAAAAAACCCTAATAGTCAAAGTCACCTTGTAAGATAGTCTGCGTGATAGCTTAGGTTCGATCACACTTGTCTTGTCGAACATGTTTGTTTGCCTTTATGAATACATTTTATGGGACCTATGCCTTCATATGCTTATGTACGATATTTACATCTACCTGCTTTCGTTCCTTATTACTATGCGCGTTTGCATTCCTACGTTTCTACTTATTCTATGGTTACTATGCCTTTTGTACAGGATTACCCGTTGGGTATATTTCCAGCTTATAAAGTTGCGTATTTGCGGTTATATAGTTTACATAGTTGTGTGTTTACAATACTATTCTATTCAATGATTGATCAATACCAGTAGGTTTAGACTTTTCGGCCCCGTCACAAATGGGGGCAGCATGTTTCTTATAAACAGAGATATCCGCATTTGAGGGAATATAAGAGCAAGTTACATATAACTGTTTACTGCCAATTTTCGCCTTAATGGCAATAAATTCAACGTCAGCAGAAGTAGGAAATGAAAATGAATAGGGCCGATTGCAGCAGATATAGTAATTAAAATACTACCATCACTGCGATCCAATTGATCCTTCTGAAAACCTAGAAAGAGGTGTGAAAAAGTTGCGATCAATGTAAAGCAGTCTAATTAAATTTCGGTGAAAGCCAAACAGCCAAAACTCCATGCTCACTAAATTTAGGATAGTAGAGCGAATTTTCGGCTTTAATAATATTTTGGTAAATGAAAGTTGCTGGGCCTGAAGAAACATTTAGTTTTTTGAGAATGGATGGGGTACCGAATTAGTATTAGAGAGTCTATCCCAAGGAACGGATTCCTTAATTAAGGATCGACTTGGCGACAATAGTTTCTTTAACAGAATTTCCAAGTTTGCAGTCAGAACTAACGCTTTAAAAAGCTCTAGGTTGCAATGGAGCCAATTTGAAAATGCTTCAAATTAACGGATGGGACTTTCGCAGCCGGATAACTTTTTATGTTCCCCTCAGGGATATAAGGCGCCAGTCTTGACACGAATTTGCCTTGCTGGAGGGGTACTACTGACAACCAGACCCTACTAGAAATCATAGGATTTGTAGGTAGAGAATTTCGCAAGTGCTCTGTTTGCGACTTGCCGAGAATGGTGACCAGCAGACATCCGCGAACCACCAGGAGGAGATGCGGATTTGTTGTTTGATATTTCTTGAAGATGTACACAGAGTAGCATGAATGGCACCACCAGGAGAATATACTCTTGCCATTTCAACATAGTTAGAACGAAGGTGGCTTCCCAATTTATTTGGAACTTTTTTATTAACGGTCAACTCAACGATAGCGGAAACGCTAACATTCTCTGTAGGCAAGGATGGAGCACTCACATGAGTCGACGAATCAGATTTGGGCTAAAGACACAGTAAATAAAGAGCAAACCAAGAAAAAAACTGTAAACACTCAAAAAAGAAACCAAAAAGACAAAAACATCAATATCATACAATTAATTTAAACACTTTTATAATTTATAACTAATTATTCTTTAAACGCGTATAGAGCTATAAAATAATCAGATACGAAAAACTATTTACAAAACTTCTTCCCACAAAGTAGAACAGTACGATGAATTTAAACACTTTTATAATGTATAATTAATTATTCTTTAAACGCATATAAAGCTATAAAATAATGAAATACGAACAACAATGTACAAAGTTTCTTCGCGGAAAGTAGAACAGTACGACCACTACGCGCGCGCAGAGCTGCCAAACTTTTGAGACAATGAAATTTATGACGTAACGAAAACTAGAACTCAAAATTGCTGTTGCGTACTTTAAATATTTCGTAAACTCAAAAATTCAAGATGAAAATGAATTAATATTATTTCACAGTTATTTATTTATTTATGTAATCATATATATTTTCTACAGTATATAGCGCTTACGTATAGTGTCTTAAATATTTTTTGCACAGTAATTAAACTCATTAGCAGCAAGAAAAGTTGATAAACCCCTTTTATATCACGTGTGCAAGGAATTACAATTTACGGCGTATTTGCAGATATTGCTTCTTCGTTGGAATCGGTGCTATTACTATCGTTAATCATATTATTTTCAGACTTTGCTATTGAGTTTTTATGTATATTTTATGAATATTTCGCGAAACCTTTTAACTGACTTAAGCAGCATTCTGACACACACACTCAACACAATCATTTTCGCACTATAATAAATCAATTTAGTAAGATTATACATAACTATCTTACTCGCAGGGATTATCGCTTTGATAGTGTAGTCAGAAATGAACATCAAATTTGAAGAAAAAAAAATTGAGATCTATTTTATAAAATGTAATAGACTTAAATATCATTATATCAATAAAACACGCAAAAAGCTTATAGTAGATCGGAACTTATCATTAAACATCCTACACCAATTTGTTTAGCATATTTATTCGTGTAATGCCATTGTAAAATGAAACGTTGTCGAAAAAGGAGTCTGATCTGACCATTTTCAATAGCGTTCGTTTTGGGCCAAAATACGTCGTTGTACTAAATTGTGTTAATACACTTCAAAAAAATTCTACTCATAGATTGAACAGAAAAACATACGGCGGATAAACACGCTTAGATCAATTAATAAGAAATTCTAAATCAATTGGTATAATAAAAGGTGTGTCCATCTTAAATCCATTTGGGTGTTACATACGTCCACGGCTACTTAATGTACCCTTCTACCACAGCTGATATGGAATATAAAAATAAAAACTAAATTTATCATCGTTCTCTAGAGCACTTGCCCTGAATGTACGTGCACATAAGCGCAACGCAGCCCACGGTACGCCGGTGCTCAGGAGTATCGTGAATTCTGGACCCACTTCGTCGCTCATGAGCATGTGGGCCTTTCGCTGTATGCGGTCGAAGGCTGCTAAACAGCCACACTTGTGAGTTATACGTGCGAGAGACGTGTACTTCTGTTGAAGGATTTAAGTTGTGGGCATGTCTCTTTTACCTCTGTAGAACACTTTCCCTAAATGTATGTGTAGATAAGCACACACAATTTCGTCGCGCATGAGCACCTGAGCCTTTTGTTGTATGAGATCGAGGGCATACAAACAAAGTTCAGAGACTCCCGGCTTATACTCTAATTTTGACCGTATATAGGCAGTGTACATGATACAAATATTGACTGAAGTATTGTTTGCATTGCTTTAAAAAGCCTAGTCCTTTGGCTGCACCTTTCAACACTTCGAACACATGATCCTTCCAGCGAACATCATTTTATACTCTCATGCACAGAACATCAAGGTTTGCCGATTCTTCTACGTTAACATTACCAAAAGAGAGGGTTTGTTCATCGCATTTTCTTCTGTTGGGATACAGCTTTGAGTTTTTGTGGCAATAAAACTTACCCTATTTACCCGGCCCTGTTCACATGTCTTTATGAGGTCCCAACTTAGCATGTCATTCACCATTCATCAAATCGACGAATAGTTCTTTTCCACATTTCGTTGAGGTAGAAGATTAGGTCACCATTCGACAGATTTTTACGAAAGCCATATTGCCTGTCACTAGGTAAGTCGTTGGGGTTTAGATATTTCGTTGGGTCATAGTTGACCATGGTCTCCATGGTTCTGACTACGGCGGAACAGACTGCAATTGTGCGATAGTTTGATGGATTTTTGGGGTCACCTTTCTTTGGGTATGGGTTGTTGACAGCGTTTCAGCAAGTTATTTTTATCAAGCGGGTCGGATATTCATTAGTCGTTATTGAGACGAATCGGAGTCAACGCGGTAGATTGGGTTCCACTTCTTTTTAATGAAACACCAAAAACTCTTGCTGTTTTTTGGAGCAGGAAGAACTTCGCAACGGTGCTCGTGTAAAGCTTTTTCGCCGTTTGGGCCAAAACGTCACAAAATTAATCCACCACGTGGTATCCACCATATTTACGTGCTTTTAGGCGGGCAAAAAATTTATATTTGTTGACGAATGTGCAAAATAGTTTTAAGCATTGTCTTGTATACTTTATGATTAATAAGCATAAGACCTCAAAAAAAAGAGAAAAAAAATTGTAATTCACAATTTTGGATTAGAGAAACGGAATTAGTTTCTTCACTGTTTGCTGAAGGCGCGTGGCGTGACCAAGTTGGCCCATTTTCAATACCTGCGTGCAGAAGCTTTCAAAAAAAGAAACAAGATTTGGAACCAGTATCTTCATTGTAGTGATCATGAGTACCCAGACTTTCAACCTGATCAACAGTATTTATACTTTATATCTCTTAAGCTTTATAAAAAGTAATAATAGAGTTCGGCCATAAATGCTTCATAACTTACTTAGAGAGAAAGAGAAAAAACGAAGAGTGATCCCAACTAAGAAAACCTTTTTCGGAAACTCGAACTCGCAGCAATACTTCTAGAGAAACAGGAAGCTTATCCTGAATTATTCCGCATCTAATGCGACGTTTGCTCAGAACTAGTCCCTGTATTTTTTTTAAAGAAAAAATATGCTGTATCTGGAAATACAGTTTCTTAACGAGGTTAAAATTACACTTTAAATTCTCATTTTTACCCAAAAACCAACCGAGCAATTCAAGAAGACATGGTTTCAGGAATTAACTGTATTTATTTAACCACTGTGCTGTTACATTTGGAATTATTTCAAATATTAAATGAGGAATATATTTATTTTGATCCATAATTGATAATATGTAGTAAAAGAGCATTTTTAAAATTTAAATGAAAAAAATTCAAACATCTGTATTTTTTCGAAATGAAAATTATCAAGTGTGGAGTTGTTGCTGTTCTACTGTTATTGTTTGAAAGATACAATTTTCGATTGTTTAATCGACTTCTTCAATGGTAGGTCCAGCACCAGAAGCAGCTCCACCAGCACCGGCAGCAGCAGCTCCTGGAAAACCACCAGGCATACCGGTAGGCATGCCAGTTGGGGCGCCACCACCCGCCTGGTACAGTTTGGTAATGATAGGGTTACATACTCCTTCCAATTCTTTTTGACGATGTTCATATTCTTCTTTGTCAGCCAATTGGTTGGCATCCAACCATTTGATAGTCTCGTTGCATTTGTCCAAAATGGTAGAGCGATCAGACTCGGTAATTTTCGTTTTCAAATTTTCCTCATCTAAAGTTGCCTTCATGTTGAAGCAATATGATTCCAAAGCGTTTTTGGCAGCAATAGTCTCCTTTTGTTTTTCATCCTCGCTGCGATATTTCTCTGCTTCGTTAACCATACGTTCAATATCTTCTTTAGACAAACGGCCCTTATCGTTGGTAATAGTGATCTTGTTCTCCTTGTTGGTAGAACGTTCTAAAGCAGTAACATTCAAAATACCATTGGCATCGATATCGAATGTAACCTCAATTTGAGGAACACCGCGTGGAGCGGGGGGAATACCGGAAAGTTCAAATTTACCCAATAAATTATTATCTTTAGTCATCGCGCGTTCGCCTTCATATACCTGAATCAAGACACCAGGTTGATTGTCCGAGTAAGTAGTGAACGTTTGAGTTTGCTTAGTAGGAATTGTAGTATTGCGCTTGATAAGTACGCTCATCACGCCACCAGCAGTCTCAATACCCAAGGACAATGGGGTAACATCGAGCAACAAAAGGTCTTGTACCTCTTGGGACTTGTCACCATGCAAAATGGCAGCCTGTACAGCAGCGCCGTAAGCAACGGCTTCGTCAGGATTTATAGACTTATTCAACTCTTTACCATTAAACAAATCCTGCAACAATTTCTGCACCTTCGGAATACGTGTAGAACCGCCGACCAAAACTATATCATGTATTTGCGATTTATCCAGTTTAGCATCGCGTAAAGCTTTCTCTACAGGATCCATCGTGCTGCGGAAAAGATCTGCATTCAACTCTTCGAAACGAGCACGAGTTATAGAAGTGTAAAAATCAGTACCCTCAAATAAGGAATCGATCTCGATACTAGCTTGCGTAGAAGACGATAAGGTACGCTTAGCACGCTCACAAGCAGTCCGTAGACGGCGCAAAGCTCGCTTATTAGCGGTAAGATCTTTCTTATGTTTGCGCTTGAATTCCTGAACGAAATGGGTTACCAGACGATTATCAAAATCTTCGCCACCCAAATGAGTATCACCAGCGGTGGATTTGACCTCGAAGATGCCATCATCAATGGAAAGTATCGATACATCAAAAGTACCGCCGCCCAAATCAAATATGAGCACATTACGCTCACCAGCGGCCTTCTTATCGAGACCGTAAGCGATAGCGGCAGCAGTTGGTTCATTGATAATACGTAACACATTTAATCCAGCGATAGTTCCAGCATCCTTTGTAGCTTGACGCTGTGAATCATTAAAATAGGCTGGGACTGTTATGACAGCATTTGTGACCAGTTTACCCAAATAGGCTTCAGCTGTCTCCTTCATTTTAGATAAAACCATAGAAGATATTTCTTCAGGGAAGAAGGTCTTCTTTTCGTCTTTATAGATTACTTGGATTTTTGGTTTGCTATCTATGTTGACAACATCGAATGGCCAATGCTTCATGTCGGCCTGTACAGGTGGATCATCAAATTTACGACCAATCAAGCGCTTAGCGTCGAAAATCGTGTTTTGAGGATTCATAGCAACTTGATTTTTGGCAGCGTCTCCAATAAGACGTTCCGTCTCAGTAAAAGCAACATATGATGGGGTGGTACGATTTCCCTGGTCATTGGCAATAATTTCAACCTTGCCATGTTGGAACACTCCTACACAGGAGTAGGTAGTACCCAAATCAATACCAACAGCAGGAGCTTTAGACATCTTCAAGAGAAACAAAAATTACGTGGAAGTTAACAGTACGCACATAAAGTAAGTTCAGAAGCAAAAATCATTCAGGATTGATAAGTGGAACATTGCAAAATATGATTTAATGAGCAAACATTATAGGCAAGTAAACAACAGCTTTGATGATGAAGACAACCATACATTTTTTTTTTTGGGTTGTTATATGTCCGAAGTGCAATACTTTACTTTACAGCCATACATAGAAATTAATGGAAATAACGACTCATTGCCATTACTGATTTTACATTGTGTGGGTAAATCTTGCGGATTTTTACTAGTACTTAGCGGAAGATTGATACGCAAAATGCTTTTATTACATTATTTATATATAGATATTTATATTTGATTAACCACTGCCAGCGGGCGGTATTGTCAATACTTTCATCATACATTCTGTGTGTAACCGTTTCGTATCAGAAACAGAGTAGAGTATTCCACTCCAAATACTACGATTTGTTTCGTTCAACCGTAACTAGGAAATTGCTCTTGTACAACTGCTTTCCAAAAACTAATTGAAAATCCTTCAAAATCATAAAATGGGTTATAACAATAATTTCTTTACAAATATAGCAAAACTATCAATTTGAAGAAATTTATAAGAATTGTAAACACTAAAGCAGTTATTGACCAAAGATGCACGGCCGACAAAAGAGCGTACGTGACAATATAATGCAATCTTTTGCTTTCAAAACGTCAGTCGGGCTGCAATAACAAGTTAAGACTTTTAATTAAATTAGTAAAAAAATTTCCGGAAGAGAAAGATTTACGAATTGTTCAGCTCAAACGCATTTAGCTTTTATACTACTGCTTTCACATTTGTTGAAATCCGTTAGCTAGATTGTTATTGCCACCATTATAGCTCACTGTGACTGCTTTAATAGCGGTTTACTTACACAAGGACTTTGCACATATGCAAATTGCCGACAATGATTTGTGAATTGTGTGATGTGGATCTGTAGGTAGACTAACATTCTCTGAGATTAGAACTAGTTTTAACCCTTAATTCTTGCGCATTAGACGGCATTAATTTAAATTGAATCGGAAAGCAACGTTAATCGGTCCACGGGTAAAATATAAAAAAGACAGATGCAGCAGTGAAGTATATTGTACTAAATTAATAATTAAATAATTTCCAGATAATATTACATCAAGGCTAGGTTCCGACTATTCGAATAAAACATTTTAAGTGTTGAAGCATAGCGTCTCAGCGATTGAATACTGTGGATCGATAAGGAAATGTAATTTTTATACCATGCAAACCACGTGCTACTTCGTAGAAATATTACAATCAATGTAACACGCATTTTGCATATGAAAGAAGGAAAAAGCTGTAATGTAGCGTTTACATGTGTAACCTTTGATAAAAAGAAAAAATAAAAAAAAAATTTTTAGATAACCATGTGGTAAAACCCACCAAGGTGTTTAACCTCGTCATACTACAACTGTGCGGACGTGCGTACGCAATCCTTATTGAAAGTGCTATATGCAGAAAGATTCTACGTATTCAATATCATGATGTACAACCAACCCTACTGCAGAGGCTTTAATATGAATAGCGTCAATAAAATTATATGAAACGCCCATAGCTAACCTTACGAAAATAAGTTCGTCATAATCTAGTTACACCATCACCTCATTTTATATGAAATCAAATTATATCGCCTTTTTGTAAATTTACATATTCCCCTTATCTACATTTAGCACAAAAGCATACTTACTTACTTTGATATTCTTCTATTAAAAAAATATAATCAATTTAATAAATGTAGTTGAAATATTCACACGCTCGCCTATATCATGCAATTTCTTTGTTCTTGAAATTTTTTTCGCTAGAAGGTCTATCTGCGGCAACCACACGTTCGATCAAATTCACACTCTTTAGGAAACTAAAACTTACGCTTATAAAATTCTACTTTATGAATTGTCAGGCCAGTTTGTGGTGACTTCCTGTAAAATAATTCTAGCAAATTCTATATAAAAGCGGGGTTGCCATGTCTAAGAAAAACTTCTTATAAAATAAATTGAATTTGGCCAAACTATTAATAAGCGCTTTTTAAGAAAATATGTTATTGTAGCAATATTTTAATTAAAAATAGCTCATATAACCCTGATATAAATCATCTTTAATGTAAAGAAATAAAGAGTTATATTCGGCTGGGCGAGTCTCGCATATCCACCACCATTAAAATCTTTGACCGCTGATGCTCTCGTTTATTGTCACAAAAAAGTGAATGGGATAAAATTTACCTTTCACCTTTTACTTCATTAAAAGGTATCGTTAAGAAAAATTAATCTACCACGTCATAAGGCACTTTCCTTGTCGCCTTTTTATTTGATACCCATATTGCTCGTATTATTAAGAAAAAAATAATTCGCCAGGCTATGGTGTCCACCATATTTATTTAGGGATTTACGCATTTTGATACATGATAACATATCGTCATTTGGGGAATGTACAAAATAGTTTTAAACATTGCCTTTTTTATGTTATGATTAATAAGCATAAAATGTCAAAAAAGTGAAAGCGAGAAAATTTAATTACTTTTAACATGGCGTGAACATAGCCGATTGTTTCAATTTTTCTACATAAATAGTAGTAAGTAAATGTGGAAAATTTCACCTTTCTACCTTCTCTCTAAAAGAAACAAAATTTTGGTTAGGTGTGCTCTGAACAGTTTGGACGATTTTCTACACCAATCTGCGTGCAAAAATTTCCAATGTTTCTACAAAATTTGAAGTCCATATCTACATTTTTGCGACCAAAAAGTGTCAGCAGCATACATCACATCGATTTTCATATTGATCGAGACATCGAATTCTCTTTTTACCCCAATGTTATTTGCACGAAATTTGATTTAACGCGAGTTAAAAACAAAAAGTTATCTTTTTTTTTGATGTTTTGTAATATACACTATAGGAGATTAAAAAAAAAAAAAAAAAGAAAAAAAAATATATATATAAAATAAAAAAAAAAGGTTTTATAAAAAAAAAAAAAAAAAAAAAAAGGTATAAAAGGGGAAAAAAGCTTTTTTTTGAGGGAGTTGAAGGAATGTGTTTTCCGAACAGAAGTGATTTTCATTGAAATTAAGAAAACTTTGGATTGCTTTAAAAAAAAAAAATGAATCTTTAATTCGGAAAAAAAAAGAAAATTTTAAAAAGGGAAAACTCGCATAAAATGATATAAAAAGACTTTAAATCGAAGTTGCATTTCGCCCGGCTATTTTGGAAAACATAATGAAAGAGAAACAAACTGAAAATCGGGAAAAAATTAAGAAGGTTCGCATAAAAATTATATATAAAGACAGTCAACGCGAATGTGCATTTCGCTCTGTTTTTTTATTACCCATCGAGTAGCACAAAAGGAAACTTAAGGCGCAAAAAAAGGGGGATACCAGCCAAAGAAAAGAATAAAAAAAAAAAAATATAGAGACTGAACCCAAGAATTTAAACAAGGTGTTTACGATCCGGAGTGACGACCTTTTTTTGTTTTTGTTGTTTTTGTATATAATTTTCCTTAATTTTTTTTTGTAAAATTATTTCTGTAAATTTGATTATATCCTTCAGTGGCGACGATGCGCATCGACGTTGGTGAATGTGGTAAGTCAACTTTTACTTAATCCTTAAAAAACAAATGTCTTGATTTTTTTTAGATTTAAAAAAAAAAAAAAAAAAAAAATTTGTGAATGTATAATCTTTTCCTTAGCTGAATACGATTTGATTTTGTTGTTAGTTTACCTAATTTCCTTTTAAATCTACAATAAGTATGTATTATAATTGAAATGCCTGAAAACTGGTGAGACTTCTTGGGGGGATTTGACTGAGTGAGGGCTATGCAGAATGGATAGGGCACAATTATAAATTTTTTTGTAAAATATTTCAAATTCAAAATTTTCAGTAAGCATGTTATTTTAAAATAATGAGACAGGTGTAGCGAAACAGTTAAACTATCAAGAACCTAATATAAATATTTACTCAACCCATCCGACGAGCCAGGCCGGAAAACATGCGTTAGGTTCGTAAATCTACAATTTACATCATTGTATAACATATTTAATTAATACGTTACAGTTCCTTCAGAATTACAGGATTTTTTTATTCTCAATCCTCACAAATATGGATCTCGCAAAATTTTTCACAATTCAGGTAGATTTTGCGGATTATATGTGCATATAAAATGGGGGTCCCAGAATTATGCACAGAGTAAAGACGTAATGTATTTTTTATCCAATTTAGTCTGGTTTTCCAAAGTATAATTTATTTTTTCTAAATATTTAATATATTGAAATGTCTAAGCAGGAAATAAATTCTTAAAGAAGAATATTTTCAAAGAAGAATATTTTATTATTCTTTATTGTACTTTTCAGTTGCTTTTTTAAGTTTGGAACGTAGCTACTGCATTTTTATTAGCCACTATTTTTTTACACGATTTTTTTGGGAGTGTCTCTATCTTGTAAAAAGAGAATCAAGTGTATACACTATATACGATCTCTGAAGTTTACTTTTGGGTTTTGCAAAAATTTTCACAAAATCACTATACGCCCCATCCTTCAGCGGAGAGTATAAAAATAAAATTTGAAGAAAAACATTTAAACTGTACCTACAAAGTCATTCGTAAAGCTTTTGTATAGATATTGTTACGAAAATCCCAAATCCAGTTAACGCTAACTGATTGATTTTTCCCAAATAATAAATTTCCTAGTGAATATTCACGGCGCGTCATGCAGCTGCCGGCCGACGAAGAAGATTAGCAGAAAAACAGACAGGGAAAAACCCAGATGCACATGCGCGGCGCGTCATACAGCTGCCGGCCGCGGAAAACTATTAGCAGAAAAGCAGGTTAACGGATTAAAAATGAAGCCATGAAGTCAGGTAATAGTAACACGCTTGTAAAAATGTATATAAATAGACTATTTGCGGAAAGCAGAGTTAGTCGTACGAGAACATTTGAGTCATCCGAGAAAATTTGAGTCGAAAAAGAATACTACAGTTGAGAAGTCGAGAATATTGCCAAAGTAAAATGTAAATAATCCTAGCTTTAAAGAATAGATTGTGAATAAAGAAACTTAAAGCTAAAAGAATTCTGAAGTGCATTTCCCTTGAAAATAATATCCACGATCTAGTGATACGGACCGTATCGAGATTGGCGGAAATTTGTAACAATATATATATATATGATAAAACGAAAATTGTATGTAGACTGTACTTGTGTATACAATATACATATTATTACTATTGTTGTGACTACCGATAGAATAATTTCTTAAAGAAATTTTTAAGAAATGGGCTAAAACACACAGATTAAAATATTATTGAAAATAAAAAAAAATTACTTAAATATTTGAGCACAATTTTCATGTGAAGCAACGCTTGATTAAAAATTCATGTTTGTGCCTCACAGTTAATGTCCTTGGCAGCAGCAGCCATTTACTTATTTTTTTAATTGCCGAGAGTAAATCGACTAAGCACCGCTTTGTACATTTGTTCATTTGAACGATATCAAGCCGAGCTAGTCGCTAGAGTAAGTAAAGGATCACGAAAATTGATTTTGCTTCACAACATCGCCCGTCCGAATGCAGCAAGAGGAACATACGAAATGACTTTCAATTTTGTTTGGGAACTTCGGGCTCATGCGCTTTATTCTCCAGATCTAGGTATTTCTTATTATCGCTCGTACAGATCAATGTAGTCGCACTTAACAGATAAGAAATTCATAAAATTTGAAGACGAAAAAGGATCATAGATGGTAATAATAAATATTGTAAGTATCAACCACGAAAAGAACCACACTGTAGAACTTATGTGAAAAGAAGCATACTGTGGAACCTATTGATAACATCACTCGAAACAATGAAAGAAGTTATCGCCCACGCCATCCTCATGGCCGATAATAGTCGTTGGTTTTGCATCGCCACCGAAGTAAGTAATATTCTTGCGAATCCAAAGCAAAGCGGCCGATTGATCCGTTAAGCCAAAATTCACAGGCGCTTCGTTGTTGCTATAGTTGCAACGATCACTTTCTGCTTAAAAACCATTTGAAATGAATCGATATCCGTGCACTACCAGTCGAGTAATCGCCGCCGTGAAAACATACCATACTGCATAGCCTAGTAAGCCTGGTGATCCTACATAAACATAACAACAATAGGCACAAAAATAAACTCTTATTACTTGAACTATGAACTACGAATAACAGCTTTCATTTACCAATAGCTTCCATTTACCAATATCAAATATGCCACACTTCTCGCTTTTTTCAGTTTAACAGAGCAGCCAGAATATATTATCTTCCTTAACAGAGCAGTTCTTTTTTAACAAAGTAGCCAGAATATTTTCTGAGCAAACGGCTTCTTACGAATTTTAGTAATTAATAAATAAAAAACAATAACATTAAGAAATAGCACAAAAATTGCTTTATTCAAACAATAGAAATTTATATATACTTTTTAAATTCTTATAATTTTATGGGTATTGTAGAAAGACTTCTTCTTCTACTTTTACTATTACTAACCAGCCGGTATGAATATATTCAAATATAAACACTCCTTGTCGAAGCCAACGTCTCGTTGATTGTTATTCGAACTCATCAACAACTCTTGTATATGAATGGTTTGCTTGTCGGTTTCTTTGCTTAATTTTTGCCAACATTTTGGACCGTAGACGCTCGCATTATCAACAATTTTCCACTTGTTCATTTTGATCTCAGGCGGAGCGAGACGGAGCCTTTGGGTATTGTACACCGAGGGAGGCTTTTAAATTCTGCGTGCGAAACATCTTCACCGATTAAAACGCCTTGATTTGGCAAATGCACCGCCTGGGCCTCGAGACAACAGCCTAGTCGTGAGTAGAAGCCGTAAATAAGCAAAGCTTTAATTGTATAATTAAGAAAGAAAATTTGAATGTGTGTCTGAATTTTGTAGAGAAATTCAGACTCGCTCATTTCATTTTTTTTTTACTCTTAGATGTGACGGAATATTGTATAGAAATATTTATGCATGCGGGTGCAAGAACTTCATGATTTCGAAACGTAACGAAAAATGTAAAGAAAAAAGCAATTCGTTGCCTGGCGTCCCACCCCCCAAAAAATGTCATGAAAAGCTCTATATATATGTATACGTACGTTGTACGTTCGTGTACATATACCAAAAAAAGTATTTATCTCCTTGATACATATATTGTTGTGTACAAACGCTGCATGGGTAAGTAATAATTAATGACAAATTTTTAAAACCAAATAGCCTGAATTCCGATTGCGTTTGACAGCAACCTTTGCATAAAATTGATGAAAAAGTCTTTTGCTGGAGTTTATGCTGCGGAAATCAAGCTATGGCAATGGAAGTAAAAGTACCATATGCTTCCTATACGCCTGGTCAGAAAGTTCACTTTAATATTATTCTAAACAATCTGACGGTCACTGCTCCGATGTTAAAGTGCGCTTAATGAAAAAAGAAGTGTACATCAGCCGCTCGCCTGAGACAAAAACAAAAGAAACTGAAATCAAAATCGCCGACAATCAATCTAGAGGAGCAAAGAAAATCACCGTATGTTGAACCGTCTCCTTCTAAAGCAACATATGATCAAATTGAAACCGCTGTTTTGGATGCTGTGAGTAACAAAATCTAAAAGCGGAATGTCTAAAAGCGGAATGTCTAAAAGCGGAATTATGTGAGAGTTAGAATCTAAAAACGAAATTACGTGAGTAACAAAATCTAAAAGCGGAATTATGTGAGTAACAAAATTTAAAAACTTGAGTCATCAGTTGGTTATTTATGGTTGAACAAGAAAGACATTGTAAGGACCCAAAGTCGTCCCTCGTTGTGGGCTCACGGGTTCTCCGTCCCTGGTGAGGGGAAGGGAGTGCTAGGGTTAAGGATAGGTTAAGATAGAAATAACATAGAACAGAATAGATTAAGGTAGAAAATAACATAGAACAGAATAGATTAAGGTAGAAAATAGGAATAGAATAGAATAGATTAAGGTAGAAAATAGGAATAGAATAGATTAAGGTAGAAAATAGGAATAGAATAGAATAGGCTAAGATAGCAATAGGGGATAGGTTAAGCTTAGAGGAGAAAAAGTTGAGTGAGTCAGTCGAGTCTCGCTCGAGATGTCGAGCAGTAGTATAAGAAGTCGCTTAACAACGAGTATGAATTGATTTGAGTCTCTGGCATGCAGAGCGTTATAATAATAAAGGTAAAGATTAATATAAGTCCCTGTAAAAATACAAATGTCTTGTGATTTCCTTCCCTGGGCCGCTGAGCTACCCTAGACTTAAGACGTGAGCCACAATGGCCCTCACACTTTTTCTTTTACCAACAGCCACACAACTTGGAAAGCAGAAAAGTAACGGGAAAAATGAGATTCAAAATATGTTAAATGGACGAGGTAACAGAAATGACGTGAACGTATCTATATATATATTTAAGCATCCATATACAGTCATAGTGCCGCACGATTTAGACTTAAATCCATCCACTGAGTTCAAGCAGTTCCTTAAAACTAGGAAACGCTCATTACAGAAGAGGGAAAAGTACTGATGAAAGAAAACAAGGTTGTTTAAATGGATGTTTGCTTAAAAACCATATCTGTGCCTGTGTGAAAGCAGCTCCGCAAAAATAAGAGAAATTTTCAAACTGTTCTTTCCTGAAATATATAGGAGTGCCCATCTTGTGATTTCGAGAGTAAACATAAATAAAACTCACTTCTGATTGAGACTTGAAGTTATGTTCAATTTCGCTGGATTACCTCAAAAAAATATAACTATTCCTCTTGCGTCTAATTATTATCACTCCACTAGATTTGTGAATTGAGTAAATAAAAAACACGCGTTTTGTGTTTGATAACATTTTTTATCGCTGGTGTTTCTTATTATCTATGTAACAATATGCCTCTTACTCTTACTTATAATTACTTAGTCAGCTAGCCAAAATATTCTATCTTCCACATATTTCATCAATTGATGCGCAAAAAGATATGCGCATAAAGCTATTTGAAAGGAAACTTCTGTGTTCCGTTGTATGTCGCGATTTTGTCCAGAGGAGGCAATCGAGGTGGTCGTATATCATTTTACAGACGTTATGTGTATTATATTGTATATTTCTAAAGATATTTTAATATTTAATCATTTATGAACATATGTATGTTATAATGCATATTTCTAGAGATATTTTAATATATGGATACGTGTGGAAATATATGTAGTTAAATTTTCTTCATATGGTTTTTATTTATTTATTTATTCTACTTATACAGGAACTCAACTAAAACAAATGACAGTCGAGTTCAAATGACTCTTAAAGTGAATCTTAAATTAATTCTTATTAAAACTTAGTATAAGTATAATAAAACAAATAAGAAGGAAAAAAGAAAGAAAAAGAAAAAAAGCATGAACACAATTAGCACAGAGCCACACCCACAACAGGACCAAATTGCAAATGAACCCTTAAGCCATCGCAAACATGCGTAAGCTTGGCAACCGATAATAGTTTCCAACAATTCATTTTCGAGTCATAATGACTTTTTAGGATTAAGAGGATTAAGTACGACATTGGTAAAACATGTGGGCAATGTGGCTTTAATGGACTTTAAAGCGTCCGATAATGAGAATAAGTGATAGACGTCATTTAGGTTCTTGCAAACAACTCTGAGCGGGTTAAACAGCTCATAATTATATTTACAATGACTTAGCTTAACCAAGGTAGAGTGCCTAGAGAAGCGGTTAGGGACATTAAAACTTATTTCACCAAGTAATGACGGCGAGTCAATAGCACCATTTATTACTTTGGTAACGAAGGAGATTCCAAGCACAAATCTACGTTTCTCAAGTGACGGTAAGGACAACAGAAGCAACCTATTTTCATAGGGGGGAGGAGAGGCAATCGGATCCCAACCCAAATTTCTAAGGGCAAACAGCAAGAATTGCTTTTGAATAGATTCAATTGAATCTACATAGCATCTATATGAAGGAGACCACGCAACAGAAGCACACTCAAGTATATGTCTAACCAAACACATGTACAGCCTTTTGGTAATATAAGGATCATCAAGCTCTTTGGGCCACCTCTTTATAAAACCAAGCGCGGACCTAGCTTTGCTTAACGAGAACTCAACATGCAAGTTAAAACGTAACCTGTAGTCAAAAAGAACGCCTAAATCTGTAATCGAATCGACGTCCTCCAACTTGTGCGAGTCTATAAAATAGTGGGTAATGAATGACTTTCTTTTTGAGAAAGAAAGCTTCTTACAGATTTGAGATTTCAAAATCATCCGAAGAATCAGAGCCATTAAAAGATACATGCAAGGAAAGCGTAGAAATTTTTCTTTTTGAGTTAACAAATTTAAAAAAGTTTTTAGTATTAGCAAGCGGAGAGAAGTTAATGAATTGAAGGTATATGCAATAATATTGGTGGTTGAGGGAGTTAAATCTATGCCTTGCCACCGAGTAAGCGAAATAGTCGAGCGCAGAGCCACTTTTCGAATGTTTTTTGAATAGCGTGTTTTTTCTATTCTTCTGATATTTAATTGTCTTATTAAACTACGGGGGACATATGCTTCGAGGTCGGCACTGCTTGATCGGAACAGATGCAGCAATAGTTAGATTTAATGTATTGTAGAACGATGACAATAAGCTTCCGGTTGAGAAATCAATCATCATATGTGAAAGATGGTTTTTTAGCAATACAATATTGATTTTATGAAAATCATAATATTTGCTTGAAGAAGTTGGAGTTGGAACACTAAGGCAGTTCAACGAACCATCATACTTATAATGAAAGGAAATGCACAGTGCCGGATGATAAGGATCCTCAGGTAAACTAAAAGGTGGACAACGATTTACACTAATCTCAGGAAAAATTTTGCAAAACAAAGATCAAGCAGCCTACCATTACGATTAGAATTACGATTGTATTGAACTAAATTCATTCATTAAGGAGCACAACAGCTCTATCAGATGTTGAAGTAGGAATCAAACAGCCAGAATTATCACTGTTACACCAAGTGGCTTGAGGCAAGTTGAAGTCTCCCAACGCAACGACCAAATCGATGGGTCTAGACTGCTTGGCTACTTCACAAATGAGGACAGCCTGTTTCTTATATATGTAGATATCAGAATTTGGGGGAATATAGGAGCAGGTTATAAATAGCTGTTTATTAGACGTTTCCCCCAGATGGAGATAAATTCAACGTCAGGAGAAGTGGGCAATTCTATTGAATTGGACGGGACTGATGCAGATATGGCTATTAATACATCGCCACCAATGCGATTCAATCGATCACTTCTGAAAACCTGGAAAGAATTATGGAAAAGTTCCGACGAATGAAGATCAGGTTTTAACCAAGTTTCAGCGAAGGCCAAACAGAAAAACTCCGTGCTTACTGAATTTAGGAAAGTAGAACGAATTTTTGAATTTAGGCCCCTAACATTTTGATAGATGAGATATAATGGGCCTGAAGAAACATTTAGTTTTTTGAAGGCGACGGGACTACGGCTTTGGTATTACGAGGTCGATCTCGAGGAATAAATTCCTTAATTAAAGATACTACTGGCCACAGTGGTTTATTTAACAACATATCACTGCTTTCAGTCGGAACAAGTATTTTAAAAGAAGAGGTGCCAGTCTTGACACAAATATTGCGTTCCTGGGTGGAACTGCCGTCAAGGAAATGACATTACTACTAGGAACAGTAGGGTTCACGGCTGGGGCGTTATGAGTTTGGGAGAAAATTGAGGGGGTTAACACACTTGCACGAGCAGCTTGTGCGACATGCCCATTTTGTTGACCAGCATTCGCACTCCAACCGCCAGTGGGAGAGGATAATTTATTTTCCTCATTATTATTTTTAGGGGAAGACGCCTGAATAGAATGAGCGAGGAATGTGTTTAAATATATTTTTTTATATTATGTGGAGTGAGGGTGCCATAACAATTTGGATCACATTTTTATTTTTCAACATTGTTTGGACCTTGCCATTACCTCTGGGGGAATACAGCACATTCAATAGGACATCTTGCAGAATTTTTTTTTTTTGTAGTAGTTTTTGCGGACTTATCTGCACATTGCGGGGAATAGCTCGGTCATAATTTGACGGATGTTCGTTTCCAATGCTTCAAGAGTTTGGGGACTGTTCCCATAAACTCGAACCTTTGCATAATCCCACAAAAAAAGTATTGCGGCGAGAAATCGCGACGCTGCATTTCCGTAACATTTTTTCAACATTTACATCTTTAATTTCACGCCATCATGCAGTGATTTTTTGGAATTACAGAGATTTTTCAACGCTTGCTTGTGGATTTTCACTACTCGAGGTGTGACAATTTTTCTTGCTGTCCACAAGGAGAAAAATGCGTCTCATGGCTGAAGAAAATCCGATGCGATCCTGTTATTCGGGCAACCAATCAGCATATCTTCTAGGCATTGTGTAGTCAGCCGGTTTCAGTTTTTGTATTAGGTGAATTTTTATTAAATAACTAAGACACTGTTTAACTATCTACAAAATCCGCCAAAGTAAAATAATATTATTTTCCTCTTTTAAACTATTAAATATTGAAAAACAAATTTCAGCTGTGGGCAAATTACGATCAAATCTTTCTCCGTATCTCAAGATATATTCCCCAAAACTGGCTCCTATTTTTTTTATTGAAAGTATTAGTTAAAATATAAATCGATCAATAGTGAAAATCAAAGGAGAATATTCACGAAATCACTCCCCCCTGATTTCACCGAACTTCCGTTGCGGAAGTCATGCGCTTTCACAAATTCGACCAAATTTCTTGCTCTTGCGTGCCTTGTGAATGTTTTACTTTTCCACATCTGTTTGCAAGGTCCCATGCAGCTACACAAGTGTCGTGTGCCCGTTACAACATTTGTTAATTTGTTAATTTTTATTCCAGTGAAATCATATGTTGCGTCAATATTACAATGTCGCAAATGTTGGCTGTAATAAAGTTTAAAAAAAAATAATTTAGAAAAAAGAAAGCAACGCACAAATTTCATATCAAGGTACGGGATCAAGATAAAGAATCCACCTTACAGCCTTTCAATGCGGTGGTGTTGTTGAACAATCTTTTAAGAAAAAATATTTGTTAAAAAGGAAGAAGAATTCTGAAATTTTTTTTTTGACGAAGTGGTAACGTTTTTGGCGTTTCAGCCACTCTGACAAGGTATGTTCACGCCAAAAGTAAATCTGACCTTAGTGGGGCACAATCCACGATTACTTTACATGTTGTCCTCAAAGTGCTAAAAAATGCACTAATTGCAAGGATGATCACCTTTCTAATTCCAAAGGTTGTCAAACATTCAAGAAAATTTCCAAATCTAAAAAAGACGCAGCCTAACGTCTCAAACCACAAATTTACTCTCTTTTTCTCAAAGTACTCACACACACCCAAATAATGTAAATTTCGCAATTTCTCTGGAGAGCTTCAACCAACAATCAAAGGAGCAAACAGTGACTCTACTGTCTCAGTTTCAATCAAGAAATCACCGTCTCCCCTTCCAATATAAAATCTTCAAATCCCGAGACTGTGACACTCATTGCAGACAATAGTCCTTCCGATCACAAAGTGACCACTTATTCCTCTAACTTATCTCAAATCCCTGATCGTATTTAAAAACTGCAACTGCATTAAAAACTGCGTCCTCTAAATCAAATTCTATTATTAAATCCGCCACACGCTTATCTCGCGAGCTTCACAAGAGTATTCTTAACCAACAACTTCTATTCTCTCTCAATCAATAATGAAAATAACTTAACTTAATTTCACTACCATCCATTATATTATTATACCAGCTTGAACATTGCTTTCATTGTAATTCCATCTCTGGGGCCTGTCTTTCTGAAACTTTTCTTATGCCTCATAATTCTTTTTCTGTTAAGAACTATAACGTAATTAGAAACGTTCGAAACGTCATCGAAGGGAATGGTTCCATCCGTTGTTCTAGGATGACGACTAAGCTGAGCCTGCCATCCCTTACCCGTAAGTCAAGTGCCGTTCTGTCGTTCAAGGGTGGCGATTAAGCTGAGCCTGGCGTCCCCTATCCGTAAAGTTCAATAGTCGTATCTGTTATTCAGAGATGACGACTAAGCTAAACCTGCCATCCACTATCAAACACAAATAACTATGTTGTCCTCTATTTCTTACCTGTTTGACTACTTTGATCGAAATGAAAGAATGAGCGTATTGCGACACGCTGTTTTATAGTCGCGATCATCATCGCTATCCCGTTAGGCAGCTGCTCTGCCTGTTACAGGCTGGTACGCATTATACGAAACTATAAAGCAACTGAATGTTAAGCAACTTACTAACGTTAAAAAGCTTAAAACGTACACTAAAATACATTAAACAAGAGAGAGAGAGAGAGAGGCATATAATGAGACTACTACGCACGCATGGTTAAATTTTAGTGTTGTCAATCGAATAAAAAATATTTTGTTTTGGTAATACATTGCCGTAATTAAAACGAGAAGGAAGACCAGTGTTAAGTTGTTAGGATGACAATTTCAGCAAGAAGGATGACAGGAGTTTTCTAGGTCCATGCTTTCCGAATGAGAAGATAGGGGGTTGAGAAAACGCGAAAAAGCGTCTTAAACTAGCAAAGCGCATGTCTTCAGATGTGTGCAGATACACGAGAGGGGAATTTGACTCATGTTATAGAAATCAAGATAAATATGACATTTCGTTCTCACATGCCGATAGAAAAATTAATTTTCTCTTGCTCATAAAATACGAACTCAAGTCGACGATTATTTGCGGATTGTTTACGGAAGAGAAGCTAGGTCAAACTACTTTATCGCAATCATTAACTCTCTATTTGACTAGCGCTTTTTCACAATATTCTCAATATATCTTATGTATGTGTTAGTATATGTTTATCGTTTACAACTAAAACGTATGATCATACATGTATGGCTCATTCTTGGTGTAATAGTTTTTTTTTGTATGTAATATGTGGGTGCATACTTGAGTGTGTTAGTATACAGAAAGAATACGAGTGCGTTAAAAGTTGTGATATGTAACCATTCAGAGACGTTTTTGACGACCGGTCTGTGTTTTTGATCTAATGGTTGATCAACATGAGTGAGTTTTCCAAATTTGTAGTCTCTAATTTTTACTCCCAACTCAATAGGCGCTTCCAGCTTTATTAATGAGATTTTAAAAAATTTGGAAGCTGGGCAGGTAATAATTATTTTACAATGTATAGCCGTTAATCCCTATATAGCAAGAACAATTCATTGTGCGTTAGCAAGTAATAGTTCAGAAATATGGGTACGTACCAAAACATATAGACCATTGTGTATATGCCTCTACCAGAAAGCTCAATCTACAATCGTTAGCATATTGACGGCACTGTTAATAAACAAGTAAATGTTTAGGCATATGATTTTACGTGTGACAACAATAAGTCTAAAGCACAAGACCGTTAGGTATGTGCTTGTGCATGATATGTACCACTTATAGTGAAATATATCAATAAGCATATATACATCAATAATGGCATAGGTATGCCATAAAGTATGCAAAGTATATAACTGATTTTGGTTTCAATACAACTTCTTGCTTCTATTTCTTATGAAAATACAACTGGTTTTGTTTCAATACAACTTCGTTCTTATATTTCTTATAAAAATACAACTGATTTTGGTTTCAACACATGTGCTCTATACTTTTCTTGCTACATCTCCTATGTGGTCCCAAAATTCGTCGTTGTTAAGTTTAACTTGATTGTAAATATTACTGTATATATATATTTATATGTACATATAAATTTCGGGTGCTATGACGTCTGCCATGTTATTTTGCGGGAATTGAACTTTCCCAAGTTTCAATTAATCTTCTTATTTTATATTATTTTCTCGACTTCTGATGGCATTTTATTTATTTTCCAATTGATGTCGGGATGATGCAGCACAAAGTGCACATCGATGAGAGATGTGGTGAAGCACAAACGCGCTCATATGGAAACTATGGGTCGATAGCAAAATAAATATATTAAGATATGCAGCTGTTAATCGTTAATTAATAAGAACAGTTCAATAGACTAGCCGTAGCTTATTAATAAAAAAGTGAGCATATTAAGTCTATGACCTCGCTTGATACAAGTATATGATTCCGTATATAGGAAGCATGAGAATTCTAACAAATATAAATATAGAAAATGCAAGATCATTAGGTATGTGTTTATATGTGTAATGTATTGGAACGTGTGTCAATTAAACCGAAAAACATTTCATGTACCATCCCTAGCAAACTAACGCAACTGTTAATAGACAAGTGAATTTTTAGGTATCCTTTAATCCGTTAATCCTTAAACGATAAGAATAGTTCAATAAGCTAGCTGTAACTTATTACTGAAAAAAGTGAGCAATGATTACACATATAGAAGCAAAACAAATAAGTGGTTTAGTTTATTATATTTTTTAAAATTTTATTAATAAAATAAATATGCATCCAATCACATATTTATCTAAGTTTAATTTTTTTTTTTTTTAAATTTCATACTGCAAGATGAAACACGTGCCGTAGAAATATTCCGGGGAGAATTTTCTGAGATTTTGTTTATTTCATAGAAAGGAACCTAGCTTTTGTTTATTTCATAGAAAGAATCTACTATATTTATAGGTCAACATATGTTGGTAAACGCTTTGTATATACACACTATGTAAACAAGTGTATAGGTACACACGTAATGTATATAGGTGTATGTGATGTTTGCTTAATAGTAGGCATGCTGCTCAAAGGTTTACAACATGTTTATAGAGAGAATTTAAACATGTTTCTGAAGGGAAAGATAAGGTATGATTACAATATTGATAAGCATATATTTTTACAAGCGTATATTTATTGCTACAAACCGACATATATTTCGAGACAAAGAAAACAATAACAGATGTATACGTATAAAGTATGTTGCACAGTTCTAGTACAATAGGTTTTTTTCTTATTTTTATTTCTTCCTATTTTTTTTTTTTTATAAATAAACCTAGCTACCATAGGTTTGTACGAAAGAGAAACTATATCGCTGTAGTATAGAGGAAAATATGAATATCAAAGAGAAGATATTTTACATAACTTTATTCCATGCTTACTCAGAAAATGGTCAAACTAAAGGGCCTTATACTTACACGCAGATGACAAACAGACCTGCAACTTTTAGGTTTTGTATGATTGCCGGTGAGGGATACTTCGGACTATGGACGGACAATTACGCAGATAGACTTCTTAATGGTAAGGGAGCAAAACAATTCCTTGCAATATCAAATCTTCTTTACTTAACAATACTATTCGTAATATTTCAAATACTATCCAAATCAATGGCTTTTCGGGTTGTTTCTTTGATAGATTCTCAAAGTCTTTCACTTTCTGAACCGAAAGTCTTCTAAAAATTCCCTCCCTCGTAATACTTGATGGAATACCGCATGTAATCGAGTCACCGCCAAACTCGCTGTAATAAATGCAAAGATCTTCTTCTAGAACAAATTTCAAATTTTTGGCCGATATTAGAAAGGAATATACGTATACTCTCAGGCTGGAAAATAATAAATAATAGTAAATAATATTAATAATAATAATAGTAAAGGTTGGAAACAATTTTGTGAAAATGTCAATATTGGTATGCGTAACAATCATCTCAAGATGTTGAGGTTCCCGGTACGACTTTCAAATTTTCACGTTAAGAAAAAAGAATATTTCACCAATTAATCTTAATTTCTACAGACGTATTGACTTAATTTCCAACCTTGAAAAATTTTACATCTAATATAATTTTCTTCTGCGAATCATCCTGCCTTACCTTACATTCACAACTTTATATCAATCAATTCTTCTCCTTCCTTCTTTAAAATTTTTGGTGACAAAACTTCAATATTCTAAGAACTAATGTACTTAGCTTATTCAAAATTCGTCTTGGTTCTCAATATTTTCGACCAGTAATTAAGTTGTTACCAGCAAGCAAACCCACAGAAGAAGTGGTACCAGTACTCGAACTTGGTCAATACCAAATGGAAGCATTTTTCACTAATCTTTACCGATGGATCAATGACCGATGTTGTAGGCAGCAGCTTTTGGTTTCCAAATATTAATATAGAAGCCTACTTCCCAAGGCACCCACGTAGCACTATATGTTCGGCTGAATGTCTTGCAAATCAGCTTCAAACGAAATTCCTTATAGTGTCAGACAGTAAAACTATTTTAATGATCATCTATTCAAAATTAATATAGTGAATAGCCCTTTATATACATGTGTGGGCTTACGGCCTCTTGATCATATCCTATTTATCTGTACGAATGTGGCCACTTCTATTCGCATTCCACACTTCGCAAATTTGGTATATGTGGTCGTCACGACCGTAGTATTCTTCACATTGTGCGTTCTCACAATTTAACAGCTTACTTTGCAATCATTTCTTTTTTTAAATCCTGTCATCCTGTACATCACTTCTTACGCTATGAAATTTACCCCGCACTGTTCTATCTTACGTGGCGGACATATAGTATGCAATTAAAATAATGTGGGGCCTGTTTACACTTTATACTTTCATTACGAAATCTAAGGGAATAACAAAATAAATAAATAATAATAATTATATACCAAAACTAACCTTAACTTCATTAAGACTCAAACAAAGAACTTCTCATCGGTCCTTTTTTACAATTCGCGACAAATTTTCGGTTGTTGCAAGTTAATCTTTAATATAGTATGCTTTAATAAAATAATTAGCAAAATTACTTTTAGATTGAAAAAATCGCCTTTATTGCCTTTTTAATTTTTGGAAAACATCATAGAGTACAAACCAAAACTTCAAACAAAAGATTTGGGTATAAAATAAATATATATTAGGGCAACCTTTGTTTATTCCTGTGCGTTTTTTCACACTTCGCAAGTTGGATATATGTGGTCTTCATGATCGCAGTATTGTTGACATTTTGCCAGCTGAGCTTTTGGATCGTTGAAGACGTTCCTGTTTATTGCCATTTTCAATGTCGCAGGATTTACATCACTGAAAAACTGCACTGTTTGTGCAAAATCCTGCGGTGCGGCGATTGATGGTTTGGAGCCTCTCTTCGTCCACAATTCAGAGCTGGGCGCGTGTCTAATCGTTAATTTAGCTTTTATAGAAACGTCGAATCGCGTGCCCTTTTTCAATTTTCCTCTAAGGGATTCCAAAAGATGAATGTAGTCGTGTATATTCAATATTGCTCCATTGGTGTATCCGTATCCCTCCAGTATATCGTCCGCACGCGAATACACGGTTTTTTGATTTGTGAAGACTTCGTTGAAATGAAGTTGTACGGTTTTGTCTTGCGGAGTTAGCTTTTCCACGACCTCTCGGAGTACCTCTTTTTCTGGCCCCGATCCTCCTCCTTCAGCGCTGCCTGCGCTGATATCGAACGTCCTTCGTCGTACATATCATTATCATACGTAACTGTAACGGGGCTTACGATATTATGTGGCGTTTGCTCTGGCGTTTCTGTTTCTGTATCATGTAGTTCTTGTTCTCCATACCTGATCTGCTTGTAGTACTTCTTGTAAGATTAAAATCAGTGCATTTATACCTAGCAAAAAACGTCTTGTCAAACCCTAACAAGCCCTCGACACTAGTCATAATTCGTTTGTCTTTTAATAGTTGAGCCGTCATTCTGTTTACTGCTTGGGTCACGAAACCTGCGTGGAGGAACAATAATTGATATATTTGCGCATCTATACACCATTCTAATCACTTACATGCATACATACTTTATTTTATCCACAAAAAGAAAACACAAAGACTCCAAAAGGGCAATGGCGAAAATTTATTATACCTACATTGGTGGCACTAACACGTATGTTTGCCGCCAATGCGAATGTAACGGGTACGAAACTTTTGTTATTTATATAATATTTTATTTTTCTTCGTAATTGCTAGCAACTGGAGACACCAACGAGATTCCCAGGGAAACTATGTGAATCTCAGATGGGTCTCCTTAGTAAAAAATGAAATACATGAAATGGGAATTAATAAATATATGCACTTACTTGACACTAGAACGTAACTTTGTTCAAATTAAGCAAGATTTTAATATGATAAATATGATAAGATATATAATTTACAATTTTTGGGCACTTTTTATTAAATTCATATAATTTTTCGTAAATTCTCTACAAAAATTTAATATGTTCTGTATGTACTTATCAAATCTGTATGTACTTATCAAATCTTAATAAACAATTTTTTTTCTAAAACGTTTTAATACAATAAATTTTGTTTTATAATTTCTTATAATTTTTGATTCCTTCTTTTAAAATTTTTTTCCAAAATTTTCACTCTGTCACGCTTTTTTGTTCACTTGTAAAATGGCTTTGATTTTTCGCTAAAATCCGTTACATGGTTTATAGAACAAAAGTATCATGTGCTGAAAATAGAGAGAGCACAGAGTTGCTTTCGATAAATGGTGGAAAGCAAGAAATCAATTCTGTTGAATGAAAAAAATCATAAAACTTATTAGAAGCTGAGTTAACAACCCCTAAGATGTTGAAACATTTTGAAGTATTTTATTTATTTATTTGTTTGAAAAAAATGATAAGGCTCCACTTGTATTACATTTTTGGCCATATTCCGCACATCCTTCCATCATCAATCATGCAAACCATGGAATCACCTTTACGAAATCGAGCCCTACAAAGAGGGTTAAAAAAGTTGTTTTTTTTTGTTCGCTGTTTTAATCTATTTATTAATAATTTACTTAAGTTATCCCTTCAGGGAGTTAAAGAGATTTTAAAAGAGATAGATTTTAATTCATTGAATTTCTCATACTAACAAAGTCGGTCTCTAATTTTTCACACTAACAATATGACGCTCTCACTTCTTACACTAAAAGAATCGGACTCTAATTTCTCCTACTAATAAAATCGGACTCTAATTTCACATACTTTAACAGAATTTTTCACACTTTAACAGAATCGAAGCGTTGAAACTTATTGAAAGCAACTCTGTGCTCTCTCCATTCTCCTCACATGATACTTTTTTTTTATAAACCTTGTAAAAAAAAAACCAGTTAACAGTTTTTGGTGAGAAATTAAATCCATTTTACAAGTGCACAAAGAAGTTTAACAAAGTGAAAAGCTGTTAAAAAAGCGAAATATGTTATAAAAAAAGAAGGAAATACCAAATAAAATTTTATATTGCATTAAAAGTTACTATTGTTTTAAATAAATTTAAGATATATAGAGAAATTAACAGTAAGCAAATTTATTTCATGCATCTATATTTTATTTATTGACAAGGAGACCCATCCGATATTGATATAGCTTCCCTTGAAATTTCGTTGGTGTCTCTTTCGTTGCTAGCAAATTTGTTAAAAAGAAATTATTCGAAAACATCATTCAAAACTTCGCAAATTTGGTTATCTCGAAGCATTTATTTGTAAAGATATGAAAGATTCAACGATTTTTAACAGATTATTAGCATTAACATACAACCATTTTGCAAGTATTTTACCGACAAATGAAATATTTTTTATATATGTTTGTGTTTTCATTGGAACTACTTTGCTTTTTTAAATTAATATAATGGATTCGCGAATAAATAAATGAATGAACCAATGAGTGAGTGTGTGAATGAATGAGGGAGTGAATAATGAATGAAAGATTGAATATAGGACGAAACGAATAAATGAATGCGCGAAAGAACTATTGAGTGAATGAATGCTTATTTGTTCAAGTTACCAAAGACCAACTTCACAGATAAGGTAGATGAAAAATGATGAAAGATGTCTTATTGACAATAGATTACTTGGAGCAAATGTTCGAGAAAAGCACATTAAAAGCAGCAAAATATCTTTTATCAAGTTTAATAGAATTTTTACAATGAAATTTATCGTTTTAAACATTAACGACAATCCAAGCAATCATATAAATAAATGTTGAAGAATGATGTTGGAGTTAAGAAAAGTGAAATAACTCTACAAATAGCGAATTATGATCTGATGACCAAATTGTACTAAAGTATACAGAAAGCATAGCAACGCTACCAAGCAAAACTAAAAAAAAAAAAAAATGTAGACGTGCAGAGAGCAGCAACTACATATATATATAAATTCGTAAGACGTGTGCCTAAATTAAGGCACACACAAATCCTAAATAAAAGGAGGAAGAAGAGGAAACATTGAACGAATTCTATTATTTTCTTATATGAAAATATAAGTTAATTTGTTTTTATTTCTTTTTTTATAGTATGTATAATTTTTATGATTAAACACTAATCTATGTACACTTTCTCGTAAGTATTGAATTTTTTTCTCTTTTTTTTTTATTGTAAAATAATAAATGACAATAGTGTAATGAAAAATATAAAAATAGTTCGAAAAATGAAAGAAAATAATTTTCTCTGACTAGAGAAAGAGAAGGTTTCGGGAAGATGGGGTAAGTAAGTAATTGTGTGTGAGTGTGATCACGGACGGTGACTTAGCGGACCAACAAATATATAAACACAGACTAACCGACAGATGAACAATACGGGC
Source organism: Glossina austeni (assembly GCA_000688735.1). Lineage (NCBI taxonomy): Eukaryota > Metazoa > Arthropoda > Insecta > Diptera > Glossinidae > Glossina > Glossina austeni. The sequence goes on along the minus strand of KK502873.1, from coordinate 119,890 downwards.
GGTCCGTAGGACTGTTATGCCATTAGAAGCCACGATGGATTTAATTTGCTTATAATTAACTTTATAAACGCTGAAAATTTATATGCGTCATTTACTGAAGTATGAATTATCTGTCGATATACTTGCCATTAAAGTGAAAAAAATTGTTTATTATTCTGTTTGTTCCGTTCCTCGACGAGTGTGTAAGCATTTTCGAATACTTAATTTAAATTACTAAAAAATGGACTATGTTAACAACGATCCTATCCAAAGATTGTAGAAACAATATCATGAAAATTATAACTCGATCGACTTTGGGGTGAGTGCTTCTACTATAAAGACGAAGATTAATAAACATTTGAAGACTATGTAATGAATTCTTTCTTTTTTTTGAAGATTCTATGTTTGCGATTAAACTTATGTTGCCTGTGATTTATGGTACTTGTATTGGTTGAAATGCACTTTGTAACCAATCAATAGATATACACACTAATATGTTGGGAGTTTTGATTACTGGTCTGCTATAAAAGATGCTCGTAATATGAATAAACGTATGGCAGCTTCTTGTTTCGTTTATTCCCGCAATTGTTTGATCTGAACTCACCTGCTTCGTCTATCTCGTCGACTCTGTCGAAAAAGATTTCTGACCGAGAATTGGTTAATTACCAAGTGACGAATCGCTACAGGTATCTATCTATTATAAAGCAGTGAGCATATAGAAAGTAATAATATTCTGATCATTTGGATCAGTAGCCCAATGTAGCAAGTCATCAGTCAAATATATAAAAATTCCTAAAGAATTCGAGCATGCTCCTAGTCATTATGTGCAATTAATATTATTTATTATTAATATTAGGTACGTACCAGGAATGCTGAATAAATTCCGTTTTTTGAAACTTCTCTCACTTTTTTAATTGTTGTTACTCACGTAATTCCTATTTTAGATTTTTATTACTCACGTAATTCCTATTTTTGATTTTTATTACTCACGAAATTCCTATTTTAGATTTTGTTACTCACGAAATTCCGTTTTTTGAAGCTTCTCTCACTTGATTTTTATTACTCACGAAATTCCTATTTTAGATTTTTATATGACTAGCTACACAAGCAGAGAAAACGTAACATGCATACAAAGGGCTCTGATTATATAAGGCATTAACTAGGTTTCATTTCCGAGTTTTTTGTTACACGTATCCATAAGACGTACGGGAAACGCTTTCTGAAAACTGTCAAATCAGGAGTAAGCAACATTTCTCATGCTTTGCATTAGATTTTGTTGTTTAGAACAGCATTTGCAAAAGAAAACAAACTAACGTTGAAATTAAATTAATTTCAAATAAAATCGTTTACTTACAAACAGCTGAACCAAAACAAAACATTTTAAATTTGTAAAAGGTAAGTAAATGGATTTTTTTTTTACCTTTTTCTGCAATTGTCTAATGAATGCTCTTAATTCACCAAAGACTGCAATGTGCTACACTTCCACACATCATTATATGCTGTCGCTCTCATTGATAAACCGCAAAGGATGGACGAATAGTAAAAATTTATCATTCTACTGGATATATTGGTCTTAATGCCAACAATCCTAATCTATTTTACTAAACAGGCCAAAAAAAAGTAAGTAAAATCTAATTAAATAATCAAGTAATGTTGAGAAACATTCACGTATCAGGCGGAATGGTTCCTTTGCTCATATTACATTATTTGGCCGTAGCAATCTTGTTTGACGTAGAAGGGCATTTATTTCATTCTTCACATGCGGGACCTCAACTAAAAATAAATGACAGTCAATGCCTCTTAAAGTAAATCTTAAGTTTATTTATATTAAAACTAGTATAAGTATAATAAGACAAATTAGAAATAAAAAAGAAAAGAAAACATACATAAGCTTGGCAACCCAAGTAGATAACAATCATTCATTTTCGAATCAGAAAGATAAAGCTGGTTTAAATACGACATAGGCAGATCACGTGTGTTAAGCAATGTGGCTTTAATGGACTTTAGAGAGTCCGACAATGAAAATAAATGATAGACGTCATTTAGGCTCTTGCAAACGACTCTGAGCGGGTTAAACAGCTCATAATTATATTTACATTGGCTGAGCCTAACCAAGGTAAAGTGCCTAGAGAAGCGGTTAGGAACATTGAAACTTATTTCGCCAAGTAGTGACGGAGGAGACGAACGATGACGTCTTCGTGAATGACGTATTATGCAGATAAGAGATTATCCATTTCACTAAATGGGAATGGAAGCCAGAGGCTTGAAGTTTAAAGATAAGTAGTTTATGGTTAACCAAATCAAACGCTTTGCTAAAATCGGTGTATATGACATCAGTGCGAGAGCCACTAGAAAAAGCCTTGAAAATATGACAAGTAACTTCTAACAGATTGGTGACCGTAGATCTTCCTTTTCGAAAGCCATGTTGGAGTGGAGAAATATACGATTTGGTGGCAAAGGCCAGATGCTGAGTCACAATTCTCTCGAATAGTTTAGCCAAGACACTCGACTTGACAATGCCTCCATAATTCTCAACAAGTTGTCTGCTTCCACTTTTGTGAATAGGAATGATAAAACAACTCTTCCAAGGCAAAGGGAAAACACCTAGGTTCAAGGACTGATTAAAAATCTGAGAGATAACGCCACATAGCTCAGCAGCGCAAGATTTACAAGTGTATTTTAGGGGACTCAACCCTTTGAGAAGGTCATCTTCAGAAATAACCAATTTAGGTATTGAGACCAAGTTAGTTATGGGGAATGGGTACTTAGCTGATAAATCAACACAATATGTGTATAGACACTCCATGTGGCCGAATGAAAGGCTAGAAGTGCAATTGTTTGGACAAAAGAACAAATTCTAAATGAATATACAACTCATAAATATATTTACAATTTAACGATAATTTCTTCACAACGTTGAGAGAAAAGAAAATCATAAAAAAGAAAATTTTCTCTTAAATTAGAGGTAAATTTGACAACGATACAATAATAATAAGTGAACTAAGAATAACTATGGTAATCCGTAAAACAAGCGCTTAAATATTTGCTTAAATTTCCAATAAAATAATGAAAATGATGATTACGATGATGGCAATGACGTTAGCTTAACAATGACGGGGTGCAAATTCGCCCACACTCAGCAGTTGCTAATGCAGTAATATTAACTGTAACAAGCGAGCTCACAACGTCTCCCTTGGCGGCACGTATTACTATGCCCGAGCTGTTTAACTTATTCACACCTTTTTCAACTTTTTATAATGTGATTCATAAATTGCCGCAAGAAAAGAGATTTTTTGTTTTTTTGTTTTTTTTTACGAGCAGAGGTAAATGACAACTGGAGATGCTGCGCGATGAATGTGCTCACAGGTCCGCCCGCCTCGAGGAAAAGCAAGCTACCAAATGATCTTTAACTATTGCTGAGAATTCTCGAAAAATTTATACATCATTTTTCATATGACAATCGAAAAATAAAGTTGTTATTGTTATTTTGTTATCACTGTTATAAATGAAGCTGAGAGCCCTAGCGCTTCAAATGAATTATTAGGTTTGTTTGGGTTCCCTTAGATTGCAGGGCGCCTAAGCTTTTTTCTTTTTTTTGTTTTCTTTATTTAAACAAATATTTGTTTTCTTTGTTTAAAACAATAAAATAAGGAAAGAATTATAAAATTTATATGCACAAGGTAGAAAAACACGGCCACAGCACGGGAGCAGAGTTGCAGAGTTGGTTACGATTCAAATTCTCTTAAGTTACCCGAAAATGTGTAGGTAAATGCTTTTATATATTCGTCAAGAGTGTAAATTAAAATATACCTATTGTTACATTTACGTTTTTGCAAAACTTTTATGTGTCAAAAGAGGCTTTTGGATGCATTTTAGGAAAAATTTGTGGGAGTAGCTTCCTGCTGTACTTTTTATTCTCTTATGGCTCATTAAATTTTCTTTGTATAAATCAAAAATAAAAATTGCGGGCACTTTTCATCAGTCAAAAAATCGCATGTACACATTCTCTCTGAGAATTTCTAAAAATTGCGGGCACTTTTTATAAGTCAAAATTTTCTCACATTTATTTTTGTAAGTCACACAGTAACCAAAATGCATAGAATGAAGAAGGTTTCATAAACCGAAAAGGTAATCTTCGCCTGAATGGAATAGTGGTCAGTTAATACTTTTGCGTGTACATATACAAATGTTTTATTTGTACGGTTTGGGTCCACATTCAAATTATAGCAATAAACTTTGATTTCCTGGATCAAGGCTATTTTGATGACGATGTCGACGTTTAGCTAGGGGCCTCGCAATTGAGGTGAATAAGTGAGGAAATAAAAATCGGTATATCTCCTGCAATGTCAAACTGAATTGTTTTGAAATAAAAGCGAAAAAGGATAAATTCGTTTTAAGATGCCTTGTTGGCTTTTATTTACATAATACAAGACTAGGATTGATTTGCAATTCATTATATAACATTGTACATTCTTTTTAGATAAATTGATATGCTAGTGTATAAATATATTATATAAGATAACAATAAAATCATATATATTAAAATTCAAAAGTCAATAATTCAAAGTTTTCCTAAGAAAGGTAAATATGAAATTACATGAATTATATTATTTCACTTCATTTTATTAAAGAGTTTGCTAAATTTTGTTTTTATTTATTTATTTGTTTTATTTACTTACACATAAAACTCGAACAGTCGAATTCAATTGACTCTTAGAAGTAAAATTAGAAGAAAATAAATATTAAAAAGTAGTATAAAGTATATAATGACTAAGAAAAAAAAAACCAAAAAGAAATAATAATTCATGTATAAATAAAGAAGTAGAAAAAAAAGAAAAATAAAGAAAACAAAGCATGTACACAACTACCCCATAAGCACACCCGGTACAAGACCAAATTGCAAATGAACCTCTAAGTCATCGCAAACATGCAAAAGCTTGGCAACCGATACAATAACCAACAGCAATTAATTTTCGAATCATAAAGAAATGTTAAGATTAACCCCAACGTATTCAAAGTGGAACCACTTGTCACGCTTGTCGTGCTGTACCCTGTTTCCGCTGTCAACGAACATAAAGAGCCATAATTATTAAACTAGTGCAGCAGATGTGAGGTCACTTCAAATTTTTCTACTGTTTCTTGAGAAATAATAAATAATTTTTTCTGCTCCACTAATTTAATGGAAAACAAGCTGATTCTTATAGCGAAATAAATCTCTTTTATTATAATTTTGTCACACTTACCTTAAAATAATTTACAATTATTATTCTGTAATTTCGATTTGTTTAAATAAGGCTTTAAAAATAATTATTAAACGTACCTGCTCTTTTTGTGATAACAAAAGGAAGATAGGTTTTTTTGGCATTAGGAGACAATGCTATTTGTAATCGGTAATCGAAAATCGTAGTGTTGCCCTGACGGCGACAACGAAGAAAAATTATTTCAAAAGGCGAAGCATGTAGATGGATCAAACCTAAGCTGGCACATGCAAGAATAGATAGGTAAGAATAACATTGTATAACGGGATAGTTTGGTGGCCAGCACTATAAAAGAGCGTGTCGCAATACGCTCAGTCTTTTATTGTGTCATAGCCGCCGCCGAGGTAAGTAAAGTACCGACTATACGAGAAGCTGACTTTGACTATTAGGGTTTTTTGTTTGACTTTACGGATAGGGGATTTGCTGGTTTAGCTTAATCACCTTCCCTGTGCTGATCTTATGGGCAGGGCCACTCTATACCCTGCCGTACTTATGGTCTCAATTGACCTTTGATTTTATATGGCAGACTAGGAATTTTGGTCCGATGACCTTTCTAATCTATCCTCCTCTTCTAATTTAATTTTGCTTTACATTATAAAAAAAATATACGTATATAATTTTAAACATCGGAAGGATTTAAATTTGGTTTTTATTCATGTTTATTTACAATGTATATAGGTTCATATTTAGATTCATATGTATGCATGGCTAAACATATTTGTTGTTCATGTGAAATAAAAAGAGATAAAGTGACACACAGGGAAATAGTGAAGGAGTGATAAAAATGACTGACAATCATTTGCAAGCAAATTTTAGGAACTTAACATTTACGTAATAGATTTAATTTGCTTAACCTAATGCTGCCTGTCTGCTGTTGCTAGCGAATTTTCTGATGCTGATGACGACAGGAATAATGATGATGTTGTTATTATGGTTATTATTAATAATCGTGCTGTTATTACTGTTATTGCAGAGTTGTCTATTGTCCTGCCTGCAACTGCTATTGCTGTTGTTGTCTTTGTTGTTGTGATGGCTGTTGCTGATATGCGTGGAAGACTTCAAATGTAAATGGTCACGGGATTCTCATTTAAGTTTTGCTAGTTTTGAATTTATTTTTCGTCACTTTTGGAGTATTAATTTGTTCCATTTCAAAATCTCAACTCCACGCAACCACTCTTTATGATTCATCACTTCTCATTGTTCTGTGGCTTCGCATTACAGCCATTTATTTTTTTACTCTCTTCTCCTTCTAGATAATGGTGCTGTTTCAATTTGATCATATGTTGCCTTAAAAGGCGACGTTCAACATACGGTGATTTTCTTTGCTCCTCTAGATTGATTGTCGGCGGTTTTGATTTCAATTTCGTTTGTTTTTGTCTCAGGCGAGCGGCTGATGTACACTTCTTTTTTCATTAAGCGCACTTTAACATCGGAGCAGTGAACGTCAGATTGATTGCTTAGAATAATATTAAAGTGAACTTTCCGACCAGGCGTATAGGAAGCATATGGTACTTTTACTTCCATTATCATAGGGCCTTGATTGCCGCAGCATAAACTCCAGCAAAAGACTTCCTCACCAATTTTATGCAAAGGTTGCTGTCAAACGCAGTCGGAATTCAGACTATTTTGTTTTAAAAATTTGTCATTTACTTACCAAACGGTTTTTAGACGGAAAGAGATACGAATTAACTACCGCTCTGATCGTTGCGCATATTTCAGACCCAAAATACTCTCGATTTTGTCGATTTTGTGTCTATGTGATTATTTTAATTAAGGAAAATTATATTTTATGTTATGTTATGTTATGTTATGTTACGTTATTTTGTTTCTATACACACAACACACAACACAAAGTCACTATGATATTCATAAACATATATCATGTATAGGAGCATTTCAGTATCTTTGCCTTTGCAAATTATCAATATAATATTCATTTTGTGGCGAATTTTCTTTCTTCTTTATGTAAGAGACGGTTGACAATTGCATTTTTTTTTTTTTTGTTGTTACTTTTGTATTGTATTATGTATTAGTGGGACGTGGGCTTAAAAGTTGCGATTTATATATAGCTATATATATGTACGCTACACACATTTTTACAGGGTAAATATGGTTAACAATTTACTGATTATTACATATAAAACAAAATGTAGTCAGTGAACAACAAATAAGACTAGGAAAGTATATTTAATGGGAACGTTTTGTTATAAGCGCAGATTTTCATTTACATTTACAATGTATCAACAAAAAAAAATTATTCTATTATTTGGCCACATTTTATAAATAGTTTTGAGTTTTTTTTGTACGCTACAGTTATTGGAAAATATTGGAGCGTTATTATTTAATATTAGAAACTTAAAATCTTCAATTCAAGTGTATGCAATCGGCTCTTCATTTTGCTTAATCCATTAACATTGATGAGTGGTGAGGAAAGTGGCTCAAAAAATAATGATTGCATTACATCTGATAAACTTTATGGGGGATTAAAAATTACAATTATCTTAAAGTAATTAAGAATTATTCTCAAAATATAGTATAACGTATAGTTGCAATATTCAAAAATCGGATTTTGCCAACTTTGCAAAATATAACAAAACAAAATCATGTCACATAAGAATGCAATGTAAACAAATAAAAGAAAAAATGAAAAAGATGACACATTTTGAGTGAAAGGATTGCAACATGTACTTATTGACTTATTGACTATTCAGTAATTAGAACTGCATAAATGAACATACAAATAAACACACGTAGTATAAAGTATATTGACATTTATAGTTAAATGAATATTAACAAATTGGACTAAATTGAAATATATAAGATCTAAATTGAATAAAATATATATTAAATCTAAACAAAGTGTCTAAAATACATGACTGTGTTTTCTGTAGTTTGGTTGTTAAGGGGGAAAGCTGTATGATTTCTGTATTGAATAGTTGAGTTATTTCGATTTGGTAGAATTCGTTGCGCAATATTTTGTAATCTCTATTAATCGCACTTATTTGGGATTGCAGGTGATCAATATTGAATTTTGTGGATGTGAGCCTTTGCCTTAGTAAATTCATGGTAGAGTTGGCCATTGATGTTTGATTTCTTAAAAGTATTAAAATAAAGGAGTCATTCTCTTGAATATTTGCGATTGTTGAAGACATCTTGGTAGCATCTTCAGAATCAGCTATTCCAAACAGTGAAAGCGCGACATTTCCGATGAATTCAAAGGTGCCTCTTTTAGTTCGAGTTTTGCTTAGCGGTTTCCTGCCTAGGTTCAAATCTGCTTCAAACGATGTGAAGTGCTCTATCATATTGAGACATGATGCGTTTGCCTCCATTTTCTTGCAAAATTGTCGTAATGCATCGGTAATTAGCAGTGCCGAATGACAGATCATAGTACACTAATAAATTCCATTGACTAGTGGGAAAGGCTGCAGATCCAACTTCTTCAATATGGATGCCACCATTGATGATGCTCCTAATCCCACGTTACGCACAACTGTCGGGAATTGTTCACCCGGAAAGATATACACCGTGCCATACCGATCATTGCCAATGCAATTATAAGCCAATTCATATCTTTGGGTACCAAAATGGTTAGGAGTAAAGCGACACCAGCCGTTAACATGCAACCGCAAAGTATTGTGCGGCGTTCCCATCTTTTTAACGTAAGCAACAGAAATGTGTATGCCGGTATCTCAACTGCGCCGGATATGACAAAGTTTAATAACACATTGCTACCCAGCTTACTGGTATTCCAAGAGAGACCATAATAAGGCGATGAGCATGTACCCAAAAGAGAAAAACATCATAACAAAAATGCCAGCATAGAGGCGTTTCGTTGGACCCACCATTTCCATAGCAATTACGTAAGCCACCAAAAATACTCCAGACGTTGTAGCGCCTACCACAAAACGTGAAGCCGTATATGTAAAATACTCTGACGCGATACCGGGTAAAATACCAAAAGTCATTTGTATTACTAAAGATGTAAAGAAGATAGGCTTGCGTTCTTATTTATCGGAAATTTGGCCAAAAACAATGCTGCCGACCAATACGCCCGACATAAACAAAGCATTGCTGGCAGCAGCCATAAAACTGCGTCCGCATACCATATTCCATTCCATAATATCACTATTTAAATATTTGCTTTTATCGTCGACATAGCGTTCGCAAGGCCGGCTGCCATCTCCCAGAAATGGTTCACTTTGATTAAGATACTCCTCCGAATAGTCTACGTTCTAATATCTACAGCTTACATACTTATCGCTTAAAGTACCCTTAGGATACGCTACATGTTTTTTATTTCCTTTTAACTCGTATTCTGTTACATTAGAATTCGGATCTTCGAAAGGCAGCAAGCAACGATAGTCAGGCTTTGCCAAAAGAAAAACACCGGCCAATTTATGAAACGCACATATTATCAACGTCAAGCAGATAAGAAAATAAATAATTTTCTGATATTTGCCAAAATCGCCTAAACGTATAAGCACATCATCGTACCCCATAATTCAATTTTTATGTATTTAATACTTTTATCATCAATTACAACAAAAAAAAAAAAAAAACTATTAACAATTTTGAGTCGCAAAATGTATAAATCCGATTTTATGCTTCGGCAAATATAAATTAAAGAGAGTCCGATAGCAGCGTGCCTAAGTGCCTACGCGTCTCTATTCCTCTAAGGATTTCTCCACTTCATAGTTTCGCTCTTCACCAATTTCCAATTGTGGTTATAAAACGTACACATCAACACACACATTAATATATAAACGTATTAATGTTAGTTCACCACCATAAAATTTTTTTTGAGAACATTTTAAGCGACATTATTAAACATTAAATAAATAGCAAGTATAAAAACAATATATATATGCTTTAGGCCGTTTTTTACATTTATATATGTATATATATATATACATTTATATATCTTTATATATATATATATATATATGTATATATATATATACATTTATATATGTATATATATATATACATTTATATATGTATACATTTATATATGTATATATGTAGGTACATTTATATATATATACATTTATATATGTATACATTTATATATGTATATATGTAGGTAACAGTTATCTTCTAGACATTGATTAAATGCTAAAGTCTCCTAAAGTGCCAAGACGAGCATTAAAAAGAAAACTTTTTTTTTAAATTATATCACGATTTATTTTATATTTTATATCCATTGTCAGGAGGGATACAGTTTCTGCTTTTTTTTTCAAATTTCTAAGTTTTTGGATTTTTATGAAATTTTCTAAGTTTTTGGATTTGTATGAAATTTTCTAAGTTTTTGGAATTTTATGAAATTTTCTAGGTTTTTGAATTTTTATGGAAAAATTTCTAACCATGTCTCCTATTTTGAAGTTAGGAAATGATTTCTTCCATTTTTGTTTCTGTTGCAGCTCATGTCAATATATGGAAGACCATCGCTTCCAGAATTCGTGCGATCTACGAAAGTTCTTAGATTTTATGCTTCAAATGCCCCTAAGCTCATGGATGGCTCCAATTATCCCAGGATTAGCTGTTCTCCTTTTCTTTGTTCTTTCGTTCGGGCGATACAAGTGTACAGGTTGGAACGTAATGTCGGTAAATCATCACAGCATGTCTAGCTATCGAACCACTTACTGGCTTTATTATTTTTAGAGTTACCTTCGCTTGGAGAGGATCGGAGGTTGTAGAGACGAACGCAAGTGTCATTGCTAAGCTAGTTAGTTTAAAAGATATAGAACCGTGTTAAATTTTTGTCTCGCAGACACCACCCAGACGGTTACTTGTAAACGAAATACACGTGCTTTACCCTTATAGAAATAAAGGGACGGACGAAATCCATTTACCCTGGGCCTACCTATGGTTTCCTTCGGCCTATGATTTGCAATGAGAGACCCGTGAGTTGGGCCCGATGACCGTCGAATCTATTTTTTTTTCGCACAAAAAAGAAACTTTAGCACACTTTTACATATATTTTTGTTCTTTTCCTTTTAATTCGTATTACTTTCAATAGCAAAAACGATATCAATATCTCTACATTAGGGGACGAATTAAATAACTTGTAAGTATATATGTGTGATTATTTAAATCATTTTCGGTACTTAAAAAATCATAAACAAATCATAAGCTCTAAGAGATTCGTAACAGGTGACCTTTTTTTCAGAAAGTAATGCTGAAATGGAGAAATATAAATATTGATAGCAAAAGCTAAACAACAATTCTTTCAAACTACTTAGGTTAGACACTGGACTTGGCGACGCCTCTATAGTTCTCAACGTGATATCTATTTCTTCATTTGTGAAGCGGAATACGGAAACTACTCTTTTAACATAGACGGAAAACACCTGATTTCAAGGATTTATTAAAAATCACTGAAATAACACATCTCGACAGAGCATGATTTAAGTACACATGATGACATCCCATCATTCAAACTGAGAATAAAAATGTATCATACGCCTCTTCTCACGATGGGAACATTATCAATATCTTTGTGTAAAAAAAGATAACTTGAATGCAGTTGCTTTCAGACATACGCCTCTGACGGATAGGTAGGAAATAAAATATCCAGTTAAGCCATAGTAAAATGTCAATTGGATGCACTATGCGGAATCGGTATTTTAGAGGAACTCCATTGAGCCGTAAAACATTCAGTTTCTCAAAATTTGTAATTTTTTGTGACAGCGGATAACCCCTGTTCACAATCAAACACATAAATAATCTCAATCAGTATGAATTTGACAACCATGACGTGTAAACAATCTATCAGGCTACCAGGCCCCTACGGTTTCCATATAAATAAAAAACTGGTTGAAACACTCGACTTGAACAACTGTCCTTTGAAATACACTTCCCAATGTGACCTATAAGTTCACGCCATTCCTAAAATAATGTTGAGAACCTGGAATGATGGAATGATCAAAGTTTGTAATACGCAAAACAGATCGTCTATTTTGCAAAATTCATCCGTGCACATCTCTTAAACCTCTACGTCGTTCTTTTTTTTCGATTCGAAAATGAAAGTGCTCCACAGGCTTACGACTAATCGTACGTACGATAAAACCTACTCGAACGTGACCCGACCAGTTCATAATGATTCATGCGACGTATGTTTGACACAATAGAATCATCCGAGCATTTTATTTTCAAGTGAAAAAAATCCGATAACGTCAGAAGTACTTTTGGTTTTTTCAATATTTGTTGTAATCTTCTTGCGATTTTTCCTATCGGCAACTATGTTCTTAAGGTACTATGGCCTCAAGGCAGTAACTTTCTTCGTCAGAACTGCCAAAATTTACTTCTTTTTGTATCAATTTATTCGTATCTTTCTAACTAAGAGTACTAACGGAGAGTACAGCACAATTTGTTCCTGTGTCCATTCGTCATCATTTGCAAACGTTCGATGAAATTAGTCCGCCTACTTACTGGAGTCTTGGATTGCGGCAGTTTTCATCATCAGTGTAACCTCCCCATCATCGTCAATAACTATTAATCGCTGAATTAACCTGTTTAGATGTTATGTCTCCCAAAAGCTCCAATCGTCTTAAAAAACCGGAGAAAAAAACGATTTCTAAACTTACTACACATGCAGATGTTTAATGATGTTTAATAATATTTAATAATGTTAACAATGTATAACTTTGTTTAATTTTCACATGTTTAATGATGTTTAATAATGTTTAATAATGTTAAACAATTATATGGCACACACACATTCGATTCGTATGGAAGTAAAGAAGAATTTCTTCCCCGATTGATATCTTTATAATAGCTTTGAGTTTTCAATAAATACATCGCACAGTAATTTAAAGTTTTTTTCTTTACTCGAAAAGTTAACCTTCAGTAGAAAAGGACTTTTCTTTTCTTATGCGTCGTCTAGAAGTAGGCCTTAAGATTTCCGGATTACTGATATGTATAAAGTGCAGTTTCTAAGATTAAGTTGAGATTCTCGGCGAATAGAGTCTTCTGGTTTTTAATTCAAGTTGAGGCATTTAGCTTTTATACGATTTTCCCATATTAAGCTTTGGTCAATATGGAAACCAATAGATTCACACAGGTTGATAGGGATATTATTACCATTCAAAAGTAGTAGTGGATAAGAATCCTTGTTCTGCACAAAAGTAAAATGCGCAGATATTTCATATATTTATAATAATATTCCATTTGTTGAGGTAACGCGAATTTGTACTTTGTACAAAGACTAATATGCAGTGAAAATCGTACAGAGTATCGTCGTTAGAAAACTTGCCTGGGGCCCCCAAAGACATTTCTGTTCCGCGTCTAAGGAAGCTGTTTGATTGTTTCTGCGCATTTAAGTTAAGAAAGTGAGGACCTTAGATGGTAAGAACTTAATAGTTATTCCACTTATGCAATCGCAACCAAGGGTCGGCTTAACGTTCTAGTTATCGAGCAAGCTCGATAGCAATTTTTCATTATGGGTTGTTTGTGAACGATAGCATATGGATGTTTACTCGATGTCGAATTTAAAAATTTCATATCTCAGCTTGAAAGCAAAATAATGTTGCTATCGAGCAACACAGTAACAGCAACACAGCAACAGTAAGAGAAAACACAGTAAGATATTCTTATAAACGCATATATTTGAGAAATTGATGGACACAGGAAGACTACTTAAACTAGTAAATTCAGAAACGTTTGGAAACATTATAAGAGCAAATTATTATTTTCGGTGCTTTCACCTGTTTCTGCCGTAATACACAAGAAGAGATAAAAGAATATGGAATTAACGAACAAATTTTCTGTGAACGTCAAAAAGTGGAAATATAAGATGACGAGAAAGTATTTAAGAAGTATTCGGGAAATGTGACATTCGGTACCTGTCCGTGCAGTGTACACACCGGCAAGTTTTATATGGCAACTGTAAATACAGGTTTTCAGCATTTTCTGATTATTTGATGTTGCATGAAAATACAAAGCGAAGTTCGCTGCAGCGAACATATGTTCGAAGTTTCAAAAGAGGCAGTCAAATGCTTAGGATTTTTCCAGCTGTGAAAAAATACTTCACTGCAGTCGATATCCCTACTATTTATACCGCCTAAACCGACTAAAATTTATGGCCACATATATCATGCGCGACGAAAGTGCGTCCAGTCTTCTGCCTACCCTTGAGCAACGGTGCAACGAGTGATTGTTGCGCCATGTACATGTACATTCGGGGCAACTATTCTACGGAGGTAAAGGAGATACGTCCACCAACTAAATGCTTCAGCCGTACCACACGTCTTTTCCAGCGTTCTCATCAACTCGTCTTGAAGTTAACTGTATACCGCACAACACACTATTGCGACTCATCGTTTATAACCGTACTGGTTTTGGAGCAACCTATCAGCGGTTACCTTTACTGCCGTTTCATTTGCAACTCGAAAGCTCGTATATACTACTCCCTTTCTTCAGCCCACTCATCATATAACCTTTCCTGATCAGCAAAGTGCCCGCACGAATGGGGAACATCTCCTGAGGGGCTGGTCATAGCAAAAAAAAAGAAATTTTAAAGAAAATAAAGAAAGAATTAAAGAAGATTTTATGACGTCGTCGGAAACCTTTCGCTATTAGTAATTATTCTATTTATTGAGAGTTAGTCTTTTATATGATATACCTTCATCCCTGATAATCTTAAGGAATTTGAAGTAAAAATGTCTGTCTGTGTCAACTCATGCCCCGTTCAACCACCCACCACTAAATTCGGCCAAAGTGTTCGACGTAACCTCTCGTTTTTGGATTTTTACTTAAACGCAAATAAGGTTGATTTCTGCATCTGAAGTGAAGTTTTTCTGAAAGATGAAAATTGTTTTGATGCTAAAGTTTCGAATTATGCTTCAGCCACCAAATGCCGAAATGATGGCTATGGTGGTGTTAGTATATTAGTATATTAGTTAAGAAAGGTGTCAATTTCCGACGTATTCCCTATAACTCTGCTGTTGACATTATCATCATCAAAACCATGAACCTTAAACCAAATCTTTTCATAGCATCATGCTACTTTCCACCCAATCTCGATGTACAAACCTTTCGTGATGAGATTCAGAGATTATGTGACTTTCTTGACGGTGAACAAAATGTGATTCTAGCTGGAGACTTCAATGCAAGACATTGCTTATATGGCGATCAAGTCTCGACCAATAAAAGCAAGATCCTTGTAAATGCCATCAAGTTTTAATATCTTAAACAATGGCAATGCTATCTTTCACTGTAACCGGAGTGGTCGTATGACGGGCAGTGTCTTGGATCTAACTTTCTCGAATTCAACTATGTTTTCATTCAACTAGAATACGTCCAACGTTTCCATTGGCAAAATTCAGCACTCTCCCATTTTATTCCACAAGCGCAGCAATTCCGTTAAGAAAATAGAAATTTTCATTTCACGCAACTTCCTTATGGACCGTCTGTCTAAAGTTGATCTTCCATCCGATTTACCATCTATTCAAAGTGCCTTTCACACTGTGATCACGTCTGCTAGAACCAACTTTCCTGATGTTGAGTACTTCTCACCTAAACCTTGGTGGAACTCTTCCCTGTTGACACTTTTCCGCAAATATCAAGCTGCAAGAAAAAAAATTAGCAAATATGCCAATCCAGCCAACTACATTGAGTATATGAACATAGTGAAAGAATGGAGGTCTGCTGTTAGAAAGGCGAAAAAGATACATAGAGCTTTAGCGATTGAAGACTTATGTTGTAACAGACTTATGTTGTGACATTCCAGTCGAAAATTAAGTGGTTGCTCCGTGTGGAATGACTATGATAATAAAAGATACTTGGATATGCTCAAGAGCTACATTCCACATGGCAGTCTAATTACAATTCCTTCAATTCCTTTTAGTGGTCTCAACAACACACCTTTTTCATTGCATGAGTTGACGTATGCTTTACATTCCAGAAAGAGTGCTACTGCTGCTGGTTGTGATGGAGTTAAGTATGACATGCTGCGAGCACTGTCTGGAGGAAACTTTAGCATTCTCTTGCATGCAATTAACAAATGCTGGCCCACCAACTTTATACTCCCTGATTTGCGATACATCAAAATAGTTCCCATTCCTAAGGCAGGTAAAGACTTAGATGATTTAAGTAACTTCAGGCCAATTTCACTAATATCTGTATTCATAAAGACTATCAACCTCATGGTTAAGGAGAGACTAAGTGATTTCTTGAAAACATAATATTATTCCAGCTCGTTCTTACGCCTATCAAAAACGCAAATCCACGAATATGTGCATTAATGAACTTTCTTTTCTCATTGCTAGCTTTAAAAAAGCAGGTAAAATGGTTGTCGTGCTTTCCTTAGACATCAGCAAAGCCTATGACTGTGTCAATTTGATTAAGCTTGGCAGAATTTTGTTAAATTTTTCGATTCCTCTTCAGATACGGCTGTGTATACTTAATTTTTTATCCAAGCGCGTGTTGGTGATGGGTACTGAAAAAGTTGAAATATATGGTGGTATTCCACAATGCAGTTGTTTGAGCCCCATACTCTTCAACATCCTTTTCTGCTGCTGTCAATAATCTCTCGGTAAAAACCAATTCTTTTTTTGATGCATGCGCCGATCTGAGTCTATATTTTAACCCCAGCAAAACCAACACTATCTATTTTGCCAAGGGATCTAAACGTCAAATCAGCCTTTTCATCAAAGGTACTAAAGTTGATCGAATGAGATCCCTTCGACTTCCCGGTAGAATCTTAAATGATAGCTTAATCCTTCGCGGGCATTACGAGAAAACCTTCAAACTCATGACCAACAATCAGTCAGGCTTGCCTCCCAAAAATGCTTTGATGATATACAAATCTTTAATCAAGTCCAAAATTGAATTTGCACATTCCCAAAATATATTGAAAAACGTATTCAAACATTTGAAAATCGTATGTTAAAACGTTGCACTGGATTGACCCCGTCAACACCTCAAAATATTGTCAGTGTTCTATCTGGAAAGTGGCCCGTTTCCAAAAAGCCACTTTTTTGCACTGCCAAAGAGTTAATCAAGATCAAAATGATGAATCCTTCCTTTTTTCAGGAAGTTAGATTCCTTAGTGACACTGTTTCTTGCAGTTGTACTTTTTGCTATCAAAAACTTCGTCATATTTTTGATAAGATTGCTTCAACTCCTCTCTGGAATTTCACTACCTACAAATGCAAAGTCTTCATAAATATACTCCAATCGATTTCTACCTCAAAATAAAATGTTAACTTCTCTTGTGTAAGGTTGTTATGCCAAGAAAAGGTTCTTTTTTATTAGAACAATGGCTATAACATATATGCCACCGACGGTTCCGTCGGACATAACGCGTCTGCCTTCACTGTTCTGAAACATCTATCCGAAACTGTACATCGAGTCAACGTAGTGGAGGAATTTTCCTCATCTTTTATTGAGTTGCTCGCCATCAGACATGCGATTAAGGCTGCTATTTCTGATGGTATCAAAAGGTTTGTTAATTTTTCTAATAGTAAGTCAGCTCTATTTCTAATTAAAAAAAGACATGCAGAAAATCAATATGTATTTGATATTCATAAGATGTTGCATGAGTCGCAAGTGGATGACTGTCTCCTTGTTTGGGTACCTGGCCACTGCGGTTTCTTTTGTAGAAACCGACTTTCACGTAGGGAGAGCTCGTGTTGAGAGAACAATTTTGTCCATCAAATACACTCCCAATGAAGCAATTCGGCTAATTCGTAACCACATCCTTCAACAGCTAAACGACGAATTTAAAGAGATCGCCCGCGTTAAATACAATCGCCTATTCTATAAATTAAATCCCACATTTCTATTCAAACCCTTTTCTATATCTTCTTTTAATTCCTGGGAAATCAAAATTCTTTATAGACTCATGAGTGGTCACACTTATGATAAAGTTTATTTAAAAATGATTCGTGCTATACCATGTGATGTTTGTCAGGTTTGCAATGTTGTCGAGTCTGCTGAGCATCTCATCCCCCTCTGCCACAGGCTCGAAGAAGTTTTTTCAGTCTTTACCTGTTATGTGATATTCTTCTCGATTTCTTTGCAGCCAAAAACGAGCGTCATCTCGGCTTCACTATATTCTGGCTTCTTTTGAAAATGTTTTATCGACGTTTATGTTCTTCCTTTAGTCTTTTAAGTTTTATATTTAATGTTTTCTGGTTAACTTGCAATTTGGCGTCTGGTGGTATACCGTGGGTTTTGGTGTGTCTTTTGATAGTTTGTGTGGCTTCTAAATTCGGCAAACTCAGAAGTCCTCATGATAAACAATTTCTCAGATTGTTAACGATCGCTGGTCTAGGTTTATATCCAGACTTATCATTTTGGCCTATAGCACACAGAGGTGCCGGCTACGATGCTCCAGAAAATTCGAAAGCAGCTTTAAGAAAGGCAAGTAAGAGGTCTGATGTTTTTATTGATATAATATGACGTTACAATAGCAATAAGGAAAGGCATGAGCGGCAGCTCGCATATTAATACGCTGTGCTATAGAAAGTATAGGGTAGGTATATGTGATTATGCGTATACTACGCTTGCCTTTATATATATTAATTAGCAACCCTCTAGCTATAACTGAATAATTCTCTTAATTTAATACGACTAACTTTAGTTTAAATAAATGTTTAGGTGCAAAAAAGAAAGAAAGGTTTCGAGTCGAAGTGTCACTAAACAAGAAAACGAAGAACATCTTTGTATTATGATTATGTTCTTTGGATTTTAATTAACTTATATAGATAATAAAAACATTTGAGTTAAACTTTTATGAAATATAATCTTCTTCGACAATTTATGTTAGTATTATTAAAAATAATTTTTGTTTACTCGTATAAATTATATTAATTTTGATTGCAGCTCATTTTACATTGACAGTGAAGAGTACCAAAAAGAAATCTAACGCATTATAACAAATCGTTTGTTCTATTTTCAGTGTATTACACGCGGCCATCGAAATGTTTTATTAGATGCTGGTCTAACATCTTGTGGTGAAATAGTTATTATAAATCGTTTGACTTTAGAAAAAGCGAGTCTTAGCGGTAGCATAGCCTTACATACCTTGGAATCTTTAAAGTTAAGATAATAAGCGTAGTTTATTTGCTTCTTTATTTCTACAGTAAACATTTCGATCCGGAATATGTTTATACATTAAAAGAATTACTGGATTTCTTAGAAGAACAACGGCTTATGGTTTTCCTACTCATTTCGGACAATAGTTCACTTATGTTACAAAGTTTAAAAAAGTTAATTAAAGGAAATCCTTTGTTTATACAAAGCATTGTGTTGATAACGAAATCTCCTATAACTATATACCAGGTCAGTACTTTATAATACAGAGATTCAACTGGATTACAGCTTTTAAATATGATTTTGTACGTTACACCACTTGTGCTACAAGGGTATATTAAGCTTTTGCGGACGTATGCAATAGCTAGGAGGACTTAAGATAGACGCATCTTTTATTATATGGATCGATTCCGAATACTATTAAGCTGAACCTATCAAGCCTGTCTATCCGTCTTGTTTTCTTGTGTCTGATCTACAGACTGCAATTTTTTAGACATTTTAGGTGCACTGACGTATTTTGGCCCAAGGACGAACGCTATTGGCAATGGTTCGCTCGAACAACTCCTTCGGCCACTTCCAATACAACAGCTTAGTTTCAACTGTTGTTATACGAATAACTGCAGGGTGGTGTAGGGTATTTAATGGTGGCCATGGCTCCACTATAGACTTTTTACTTGTATAAATTATAGCTGCGTAAATTGTTTCCCGAGTTGATTTGCGGCTTATGGACGCAAAAATCTTTATCTCTGGCTCAACTGAAAATCTCTACTTTGATTACCTCTTTATATGGTGCATTCTTTCGTAACATAATAGCTCCGGTTATAGGTATTAGCGTGGTATTCGTATCAAAAGAAGAATTCAACTTGTAAGTGAAAATTTAGAAGCAATATTTCTTAAATTTTTATTACGAAAAATATTACTACTCTTTACAGGCATATAGCTGAATTATGGAGAAACGTCGGAGTACGACCTATAGTTTATAATGTTAATTCACCAAACGAGAAACGTTACTTTCAGAAAACGATGAAAACACAATATCTTACAGATTCATTGCGTTCCGAACCACATTTATTAATGAAAGCTTAAAAGAAAAAAGAACGGACAGATAACGATGATAATTTTCTAACGAATCAATAATGATTTACATACTTATACGTATCTATCTATGCTTCAAACGATATTTTATTATTTTTGAATTGAAACAATTGAAGAATTGAATTGAAACATAAGCTACATTTTATTCACAGAACAATATTTTTATACTCGCCGTAGCGGATATTAAATTTACCAAGTATTCGCAGTCTCCAGATAGCAAATATTTTCTTAATCAGTGGATTTGCTAGAAACAGTTCACTAAGTCCGAGATTGGTTTAAACACATATTCTGTTTTGCTAATAGTTTTTTTTTTTTTTTTTGAGAGTAATCGACTTTAGGTTAAAGTAGTCTAAACGGATTTTTACAGTCGCTCAGTTAGGTAAACCTTTATTTTAAGTTAAAAATTGTGCTAGTTTATATAAAATTTTATTAAAGTGTTTTTATACAACTTCATTTTAATTAGAGAATTTTCGCGGACTTGTTCTTTTAGTTCTAATTTGTCCTAAATGTGGTTTACTGTTATAAGGCTAATACGACAGCGATAGTACATAATTTACTCATCGTACCGCCGCTTGT
>KK502873.1:68734-98565 GCA_000688735.1 Glossina austeni | reverse complement strand
CTTATGCCTATCTTGTTATTATCAACAACATTGAACTAGGTACCAAATCGTATGATTTGTTAAACCGTTAAGTATACCTTTTTTTTTTGAAACCACAACGCCACTAGGTTTGTGCTTTTGTAAGTATGCGTTGTTCAATGGCTTGTTGATAATTAAGGGTGAGATATTGGCATGTTGCTTAACGGATTATAACTTGTTTCTCTATAATGTTTATAAGACCCTACTTACATATATGTTGAACAAAGTATAGGTTTATATGCAATGTTTACGTTATGCTACTTAAAAATACATTTGTTTGTATACATTTTATTTATATACATTTTGTGGCCACTGGCGTGTGCGGGAGAAGGATGATCTGTTGACAAGGCGAGCAGACACTTAAGGGGTATTTATGCGTAGCGACAATTCAGACGGACTGTTTTTAGTAAGGAAGCAAAACGCTTCCTTACACGTTACTTTCAGAAAACGGTGAAAACACAATATCTTACAAATTCATTGCGTTCCGAACCACATTTATTAATGAAAGCTTAAAAGAAAAAAGAACGGGCAGAGAACGATGATAATTTTCTAACGAATCAATAATGATTTACATACTTATACGTACCTATCTATGCTTCAAATGATATTTTATAATTTTTGAATTGAAACAATTGAAGAATTGAATTGAAACACAAGCTACATTTTATTCAAAGAACAATATTTTTATACTCGCCGTAGCGGATATTAAATTTACCAAGTATTCGCAGTCTCCAGATAGCAAATATTTTCTTAATCAGTAGATATGCTAGAAACAGTTCACTAAGTCCGAGATTGGTTTAAACACATATTCTGTTTTGCTAATAGTTTTTTTTTTTTTTGAGAGTAATGGACTTTAGGTTACAGTAATCTAAACGGGTTTTTACAGTCGCTCAGTTAGGAAACCCTTTATTTTAAGTTAAAAATTGTCCTAGTTTATATAAAATTTTATTAAAATGTTTTTATACAACTTCATTTTAATTAGAGAATTTTCGCGGACTTATTCTTTTAGTTCTAATTTGTCCTAAATGTGGTTTACTGTTATAAGGCTAATACGACAGCGATAGTACATAATTTACTCATCGTACCGCCGCTTGTTATGTGTACAGCAGCAATCTACTTAATTCTTCAGACATCTGATTTAGCGCGATGCAACGTATTTATTTAATTTTTTGAAACGAAAGTGAAATAGGACGAGCAAATTAATTTCGCAAATTATATCATGTGAATCAAAAAAAGCAACCTTAGCTCGAAAAATTTCTGCAGATCAAAATAGCCTGTTTATCCGGCTTCAGTTTACACGTAAGGTTCAAGCATAAAAATAATATAAAAATTTTTGAAGTGTCTATTGGTTTTGACTGAATGGTCAACTTGTCATGTCTAAGCCTTAAAAAATATAGTTTTAATCCTCGGTAAGTCCTCGGTTCAAGTTCCCAAGTTCAACAACTAAATGATGAATTGAAAGAGATTTCACGTGCCAAATCCAATCGCCTTTTCTATAAAATAGATTCTACATTTAGCTTTAAACCCTTATCAGAGCCTTCCTTTAATTTACAAATGAGTCGCGCTCTACCATGTGATGCTTGTGAAGTTTGTAATATTGTCGAGTCTGTTGAGCATCTAATCTTCAGATGTCACAGGTTTGACGGCATTAGAGATTCCTTCAGCTTCTTCAGATTGTATAACTGTCTCCTCGATCTCTTTGCAGCAAAAAATGTACGTCATCTCGGGGAACTAACTTATTTTATTAGAAAAACGAATTTATCTTTTATCTTTATTATTATTTATCTTATATTACTATAATTAAGCTTTTTCTATTCCAGCCAAAGTTTGCAACACTGTATTATCTTCAACACTCAACCAGTGCAATTACACATATCCAATTACACTTAACATACCGGCCTCAATTATTATGGTCGCTTTTGTTTTTGTCGTGTTTTTTTATATACGTCTGACTAAATTCACGATATGTTACTATCTGGACATATAATCCACGAATCTATTGGCTTGGTCCATTTCCATCCAACAATCAAAAAAAAAAAAATACCTTCATAAAATAATTTTAAATTGAAAACTAACCACCTTTATTGTCTTTTCTCATTTTCTGGAAAATCTGTATAGCATAACTTGAAATTCCCTACTTTATAATATCAAAAAAGAGTTAAAATAACCGAATGTAAAATACGGAAATTCAACACGATGACCCATTATTCCGTTTTTCAGTTTAATAAATCCCAATGAGTATCTGCGCTGCCATATTATTTTCTAAGAAAAATTAAACAAATCTATGCATAGGTTAACAAAAACATATGGGTAACAAAAACATACCATACCATACCATGAGTAACAAAAATATACCATACAAAATAAATAAAGAAAATCCAATAAGAGCGAACAGGCGTACAATAATTTTGGCCTGACTAATCTGACATATGGTTTAATCATACAAAACTCAAGTACCACAAATGGATTCCAGTACGTTGATAAGTTGAAAACATTGTTTGGCAATTTTGTAAATGTGCGCAGAAGGAGAGGGTCTCGAGTGTAGAACAAAGCAGTGTTTTAAAAAACGGAATACTAGAACTATATATGCGAAGAGGATTCTTTTCTTTGAAAAGACCGAGCACTTAGTCTTATTAACTGAAAGTGTGAGTTGGAGTGATTCAATACAAGGGGAAATAGCGTTGAGGGCAGATTGCAAATTGCGGCTACACAAATCTGGATTAGAGTTGGAACTAAAAATGACAAGATCGTCGGTATAGTCTAAAATTAAGATGTTTTCTAAGAGAAGATAAGATAATTTAATACAGATCCCTGAGATCATCTTTGTGCAACAACGTCATCGTTGTTTGTACACGTTCTTATATAGGAAAAGGTTATATAGTAAATTGCAGAATTTGCTAGAGAGATTCAAAGAGAGAAAAAGAGAATTTAAGATGTTAATATTGATAGAATCAAAAGATGAAGTTAAAAAAAAAAGCAGGCAACGAAAATGTGGTCCTTAGCAAAGGCTGAGTTGATTGCTGACCACAAATTGACAATGTTTTAAGATCTGTAACGTCTAAAACCAATTTGAAAATTGCTGTGGATACACTTAGATTCGAAATACAATTTTAAACGTGAATATAACACTTTCTCGAAAATTTTTCTAAGGTTGGAAACTAAGGCAATACATCTGTAAGAATTAAGATTAATTAGTGAAATATTCTTTTCTCTTAAAGTGAAGATTTGGAAGTCGTACTAGGAAGGCGATGTATAACCGGTAATTAGAATATTTTTAAATTCCTTTAGTAGAATTAATCTGTTTTCGATGTTCAACATCTTGAGATGATTGTTACGAATACCATCTGAGCATAGAAATGAGCCTTTCTAATCGCTTTATCGAGTCCAGAGAAATATATGTCTTTTGTCACGTTCCTTACCAAGCGATTCAGAGGGTTTTATAGGACCAAAATGTCCAGCGAGCTTGTTACAAAACTCAGCTGTGTGGGTATGCAACAATGAGAGGGAGTGATACTTTCTAAAAAGTCTCCCAGTACGCTAAAGAGGGCAAGTCGCTATTGAGATTTTCAAAAAATTGCTTCCAGCCTTTAAGTTTTCTCACCCTGGGAGTATTGCTCCTCCCTAAAATTTGAAAATTATTCTAGAAGGAGATCTTTTGCATTATTACAGCGTGTCTAAAGTGGGCTGCGACTCGATTGTATATGGTGTTCCATTAAGGGTTGGGAGTTTACGATTTTTTAGGAGCCTTTCCTCTCAGAGCGTTAGTGAAACACGTTGAGCATCTATCAAAGAAACAACCCGAAGAGTCTTTGATTTGGGTGGTATTTGATACGATAGGGAATATAAGTTGAAACACGGGTATGCGAGAAGTTACGGACGATGGGATACAAATGACAACCAATTTCACATAAAAGTCATGGGGCTCCGACTCTTTTTGTATGATTAAACTGTATCTTGGATTACTCAGGCCAAATGTAGGATACGCCTGTTCCCCCTTTTTGAATATTTCAAACAAGAATCTTTTGAAATTATGCAGAATTGAATAGAAATGCTATCGTCTGGCTCTTGGTGGCATGAAATCTACCCATACACTAAGCTTGGAACAAATAACAAATGTTATGCCTCTACAAGAAAGATTTTGTTCACTCCTCAATTTTCCATCTAATAAAATTCTAACCATTGGGAATCAGCCGTCCTTATCTTTTACGAACTTCTATCACTCAATTGCTCTCCTTTCTTCTTTATAGTTTTTGGTGACAAAAGTAATAATTTCAACATTTTAAGAGTTAATGTACATAGCTTATTTAAAATTCTATTTGGATCTCAATATTTTCGGCTAGTAATTACGTTCTTATCATTGAAAAGACCAGTTACTCCAGCAGAAGCACATCACCACTAACCTGGTTAACTCTAAATCGAAGCATTTTTCACTCATTTTCACTAATGGATCGGAGACCGTCGATGTAGACAGAGGATTTTGGTTTCCAAACACTAACATTCAAGCTTATTGCTAAAATCACCCACGTAGCAATATATTTTCGGCTGAATGTCTGGCGATCCTGGACGCCATCCACTTACTGAGTACTCAACTTCAAAACAAATTCTTTATAATGTCAGATAGCCTGTATTATTCGCTTTGCAATCGTCCACAGGTAAAATTCACCCCTACGTATTAGAAATCATATCTTTACTATATAACCTCAAATCTGATGCATTCTGTTTTCATTCCTCTGAGTGCGTAGTCACATGGCTATTCTTGGCAACTTGTTTGTTTGTTTCTTCTCGCGCGTTTTTATTTTGTTTTCTTGTTTTTATTAGAAAGTAAAGATGTGATCATAAAGTCTCCTCTTATTGAGACTATCGCATAATTTTTCATACGGGTAATCTAACTGTTCAACTTCAAAACGCTAAATCTAACAACTTCATTTTGCCAAAATGACTAGAAGCGTCACTATCTAACAGTAGACAATTGAAACGCTGTACATAATCCTGTGACATAGAATGAATTTGTCTTTTTTGAAAACATCATATTTATACCATTTTTAATCTATTAATTCTACTTAGATCTACGAATAAACAAAATTATTTAATGTCGTGGTGGGCATAATTATGTATATGGTAACGGCGCTTAACGAACTGCATTCTGTGCATTTATTCTTTAATTAGGTTATAAGCAATTCAATTCGATAGTTTGAAATGTGTTGTATTTTGTTTCTTCCCTTTCTGATTTCATTGTTTGTACATGTTTATTTTATGGCATACTTCAAGTAGACGCACGTATGCAATTATATGTTGTCACTCTAAAGTATCCAAAGATATTTGATCCGACGATTCCAGTTATGTCTGATAAATTCACACTATGAGTAATAATATAATGTTTATAATACATACAAATGCAACAAAAAGAAAAAAAGAACAAAAAGGCTTGATGATCGTTTCTTTTAGTTATTCATCTAATTTATGTTCATCTTACACTAATATCCATTTTCTTTATACAATGTGAATGGCATTTTCGGTTTATAGCATTTGTTTCGTAAGAAACGAAAAAAAGGTAATGAAAATCATTTATGTTCAAATTGAAATATACTCATCAAATTGTTTTATAAGAAAGTCGTAAATAGTACTTTCCAAATTATGGATCAAATAATACACAAAAATATATCTAATATATATATATTACATATATCTAGCCAACCTTCTTTAGCACTAATTAATAAAAAACCATATTTACTTTCATATTAACTTTCTTATTGCTGTTTTTTATAAGTTTTTTGGTTACGTTTATGTTGATATCTTTATTTCTGGTTCTAAAACCATACGGTAGCGAGGCTGCCCGTTAACCGCTTGGGAGTTTTTAAGCCAAAGACGAAAATGACGTCCCATTTGAATGTAAGAGGTTGATTAATTTTTTTCACAGAGAACTTTTCGAAATTTATTCCAAACGAACAGAACAAATTTTTACGACTTTCATTTCAAGATGTCACAAATCTGTTCTGCGACTGTCTTGCACATACTCCATCTAAAGCTTGTGTAAGTGTGGTTCTGCTTAATAAGTGATCACCTTCCTATGGGAAAAAATGGGGAAAATACCGTACTTTGGACTCTTTCCTGAATACAGAAGAAAAGCATCCTGAGTGAAATCTTATCGTTTAGTGAAACAAAATAGCCGATTACATCTAATAATTGAAAAAGAAATTTGTTTTAAACAGGTTCCTTACAACTCTGCTTCTGACATTGTTATGATCAAGGCTTTAGCCTAACGTTGTCATTGTATCACGACTACCCTGCCCATTGCTATAGCAGCCTATTGATATGGCTTCTTGATACCGCACAGAAAAGTTCAGGACCTAACATAGTCCTTCGGACCCCCTGTTAGCTAGACAGTCAGCTCTTTCGTTGCCCTCAACCCCCGAATCACCAGGCACCCATATTAGTTCACGTCATTGTGCTTGCCTAACTCATTCCATATTTGAAGGCACTCTAAGACAAGCCTGGATGTCAACTGTTTGCTTTGTCAGGGCCTTTGTGGCAGCTTGATTGTCGGAGTTAAGACAGATCGGACTTTTCCTGCATCGCCTTCTTAAGCATTCGGGACTTACGGAGAATGCAGAGATTCCTGCTGGAGGGATAATACGCTACTGGTATGCTCCTTTAAAAGCTCAGCTCCAGTTTTGCCATTTTCCAATTTTGAATCGTTGGTGTACTATTTTATTGCTTCCACCTTGGGCTCAAAAGGTAGCCCGTCCCAGCCCGATCTCGCTGGTAGGGTCACTCCGAAATGATGGAACAGTATTAGCTTTGCAACACAGTGGCCCGGTATCTGGACAAGCAGTTCGCCCTTGAAGTTTTTCAACACCCCTAGCCGCCCCCTAAGATTTATCGCTTTTAGTTTCTCGATGTTTGACAATCTAAGTACGCCCAGGAAGCATTATGGTTGTATAAGATTGGTAAGCCATTTTTGGGCTTGTATCCCAGGTTTCACCATACAGACGTTGACAGGCAAAGAATGTTCTAGTCACATTTTCGGTTAACTGTCTTAGATGAGGATTCCAGATCAAGCTTTTTTCAAGTATTTCACTTCATTTGAATATCGTGTAAGTGGACGTTGTTCAATGTCAATTTTATTTTTTCTCGAGAAACGTACTATGTCCAATTTTTAATGGATTATGTGTAATCCTTCATCTTGGCATCACTTGTGGATTATGTTCACGGCTTTTTACATGGGTTCAGTGAATGTTTGCTCATGCCCGCTACGGAAATAGTCAAACCGTTTGTACAAGTCGCGGAAGGAAATAAGCCGCTAGAAGGTCTATCTTTCCACGCTCTATCATTGTAGACGCGGCCTTATACCGTCTGGTCCTGGCTATTTGTAAGGGTCGCAAGTAGATTTTGTTAAGCACACTACGGTTCCTAGAACTTGGCATTTTTGTTTCTCTTGGAAACGAGTAGTCCTCAAGTCACAAATCGCGTAGGCATCCAGGAAAGCAAGCCTTCAGCAAGAGGCGACCGGTTTCCTTGGGACTATCTCTACAATGTCCGTTTGGTTTCTTTGGAACGCATGTTCTATTCAACAACAGCACTAAGGGTACGTTGTAGTTTCCGCTCAATGTCGCTTTATTCAGCATGCGTCATATCAGGCATGCTACCAACGGATGTAATGGCCTAATAGTTAACAAAATTATATCATAAAAGTAAGCGTGTTGCAGACAAGTCTAGATAGGCGCGCTGGACACATGAGTCCATATGTGGTGTCAGATGGTTAGCAGCCATGGCTGCTTTCGGCAATATCTTCAGAGATTCAGCCGCGATGATTGTCTTTTTTGTCGCGTAGAGGAAACGGCGAAACACGTCTTGCTGGAATGTTTGCAATATGAAAGAAGCATAATTGAAGATGTTATTGCGGTGCCACGTGGAAGTATGACATTGTCTATATGGAATGATGTTAAAGAGGCCTGTACAACCACAATCACCAAGCTGAGAAGAGGGGAGCGTGCTCACAGTAGACAATGTAAGGACAATGATATTAAGACAGACAAGATGAGCTACGGCTCAGATGGTTCTTCCAACGTAATACTTAGCGGTAATTCCAGGACGATCGTCCAATCTATAGGGACTTTTAGTGGGTGCAAGCCCCACGCTGGCGTAAGCTTTAAACGCTTTCCCCTCTTTAAAAATTAAACTCTCTCACGCTCTTTCATAGCGTTTACATTGGATGTCACCAAATAATACCAAAGACAACGGAATGTATTGATGTTCCCACATTTGAGATGAGGAGGTATTCGGTACTTTTTGTGTGTCTTTTATCAATAACGGTAATAACGTTGTCATCTTGTTCGCTCTTTCATTCGCATAATTTGTATGGGCAAACATTCTTTTAACAATTTCTTGATATGACGTCGTATTCTTCCAAACGTTTGCAAAGCAGAAGCACATACTCATACATATATTTCAAATGAATATTGGTTATGGCAGGATTGAACAATTCTAAATTTTATGTTCGTCAAATACTTTGACAAACTTCAACAAGAAATTTCATATCATCAAATATGAAGAGATTTACAATTAAAAAAAAAATTATATTGTTGCTCATTATATTTATCTTTGTCTAATTTAATTATTTTATTTATATATTTATCCACTTTATTTGCTAACACACATGAGTTATTTTACGCGGTATCTATTAATAATAAGTATGTATCTTTGTATTTGCACGTTCATGTTTGTTTGTACATGCACTTATTAACATAGCTTGTACGATTTGCTCATGCGCTTACATTTGCACAGTCATGTTTGTCTGTTCTGCATAACTGACCATAGATAACAATACTGTTGATTACATAATCCAGACCTTGAAATGTATCTTCATTGTTTATACTAATTTGCCTACGTTGCATTTGTGGCACACGTCAAGCTGTCCGTGTTTCTGGAATAAACAAATGCAAAAATGCGAGTGCATCATTTTATGTATTTTATATTGTTACAAATTTGCGCTAATCTTGATACGGTCTGTATCACTAGATCGTGGATATTATTTCCAATAGAAATGTACTTCAGAATTCTTTTAACTCCAAGTCTCTTTATTTACAATCTATTCTTTAGGGGTAGGATTATTTGGCAATATTCTCGACTTCTCAACTTTAGTATTCTTTTTCGGATCAAATGCCAGACTCAAATGTTCTCGTACGACTAAACTGCCTTCCGCAAATAGTCTACTTATGTAGATTTTTACAAGCATGTTATTTTACTAAACTTCATGGCTCCATTTTCAATCCATTAATCTGCTTTTCTGCTAATCGTTTTCCTCGGGCGGCAGCTGTATGACGCGTCGCGCATGTGCACCCGGGTTTTTCCCGTTTTGTTTTTCTGCTAATCTTTTTCGTCGGCCGGCAGCTGCATGACGCGTCATGAATATGCACTAGGGAATTTGTTACTTAGGAGAAATTAAATAAAACTTTGTAATTTGTTAAATTAACAGTGATCATTTTCTGTTTGCAGTTTCTTCCAGTTCAAGTGCTGGAAGAAACAACCAAAACAAGTTGGTACGACCAGGCGCAATCTTTGGTCGAGTCATATCAACCAGTTAGGTTCATTTGCTTTGGTGTGTTCCAGTTCATCACTGTTTTGTGCGTCCTTACAAATATTATATTGTCGTGTTGATTATTTTTTGGAATTAAACAATTAAACAAATGAATAAAATATTGAAAACTAGTATTTAATCCTAGCTTATGTAATTTGAACTGAAGCAATTGCTCGCCATGGTTTAACAAAGGAATTAAATACAACAAACGTAGGAAATATAGCTCTTTTCAAAAAATTTATGAAAAGTGGTTCTGCTTACGCCTATTTCACCAAAGTACAGATTTAATTTCCTCAACCAATAATCAATCAATATGTTGAGGCCAATATGCTAAGCATATTAGGGGTTTGTGAAGGTGTAAATAGTGATGGAAGATTAAGATTGCAAATTTTGATTGAAATAAGTGTAATCGATAGTAAGTGTGGCCAGCTTCGTACATTCACTAACATTCAGTTTACGTAATCTCGGTAATCCTTTAACTATTCCTGATATTTTGTGATCAGTTAAACTATTCCAACCTTGAAATGAGCACAGGAAAATATTTATGAAGGCATTCAAAATTCGCAATCAAACTCCTTTAGCAACATTTTATTTCGAATTTGTTTAATTCTTTAAATTCAAAATCAAAATTCGATATCAATAGAACAGAGACTACACAAGAATAGAACTCAGCGCACGAAGACCTTTTATATGTTTAATGGAAGGTCTTAAGCATAACAACGCCTTAGTCTTAAAAGATAAGTTGTTCCTTTTATACAGCATTCTTTCAATTGTGCTAAAAATCGTTAAAAAAGAAGAGCAATAAAACGTTCTTAAAAATTAAATCATGATACCACAATATGGTTTTTTTGTTCGTTTCCTTTTTATTTCTTAAAATGCAGAGAACTTTTTGAATTTTAAGTCGATTATACGGTAATCTTAACTAATCGTGGAGAATACTTTAATAATTTTTCCTTTACTTCTTTCGCATCAAAGTTACCAATAAATTGCATATTCAACTCCTGCAACGTTGTACTATATTTTACATAAAAAATGAATGGTATCGTATCTGATTTCCCAGAGTTCTTCTTCTTAATTGCTTTGCCACTTTGCCACACTTCTTGTTTTGTCAGTTTAACAGAGAAGCGTGAACAGATTTCTCGTTTAACGAGAAGCGTTGCCATTTTTTCCCATATAACAAAAGATTTTTTGACTATTTTTGTTATTTATTATAAGCAACTCTGTGCTCTTTCCATTCTGCACACACTTACTCGGTTTTTTTATTTCTTCGACAAAGAAAGAACGAAATCTCCATCAAAGTTATTGCAGATACTTTCAGTTGACAAAATCCTCACTTCTTATTAATCCTATGTATTTTTATAAATTTGTTAACTCCAAAGGAAAATATTCATATATCCCTCGCGGGCTTCTTTCATTGTCTCCGAGTCCTTTGATGATATTGAAATTTCAAATCTCTTCGCTGAATACTTCTGACGAACTTTTTCAACTGCTGATTTCGATTTAACTGTTAATTATCTCTAGCAGACCCAGACCCAGACTAGGTCGACGTTTTACATGGTTTGAAGTTCCTAAAATGTAGTTGTGCGCCTAGGCCTGATGGCATTTCATCATGTATATTCAAATCATGCTCTGACGAGCTATGTGGTGCTATGTCAAAGATTTTTAATCATTCCTTGAAAACAGGAGTTATCCCTTTGTGTTGGAAGATTAAATTCCTTACTCCACTTTACAAGTGTCAAAACAGACATCACGTTGAGAACTATAGAGGCGTCGCCAAGTCCAGTGTCTAACCTAAGTACTATGAACGAATTGTTACTCAGCATTTAGCTTTTGCTATCAAAATTTATATTTGTCCATTTCAGCATTACTTTCTGAAACGAAGATCAACTGTTACGAATCTCTTAGAGTTTATCTGCTGTTTTCAAGGTTTTTTCTAGTCGCTCTCACACGGATGTCGTATATACTGATTATAGTAAAGCGTTTGACTTAGTTAACCATAACTTATTGATTTTTAAGCTCTATGCCCCTGACTTCCCTTGTTGAAATAGAGAAACCATTATCTTCATAACAGATCATTCAGCGTTTTGCTTAACTTCATCACCCCGGATGAATTTCCTGTGATGTCTAGTGTCGCTAAAGGCAGACACTTATGGCTCTTTGTATTCAATCTGTACAACAACGATCGTCTCGGTGATTAAATCCAGTCATATCTTAATGTAGGCTAACGATGTTAAGTTGTTCTCTTGCTTCTCCTTGGAATAACATTCGTAATAGCTTCAACTGACCTAAATAATTTGGTTATATGTTGCACATTAAATTTTATGAAATTAAATTAAATTAAATTAAAAAAATGCAAGAAGCTTCATTTCATTGATTCACACAAATTGGAAAACGTTGATTCGTGCATCGATTTAGCGGTTCTATTCGATCAAAGACTACATTCTAATTTGCATATTGGGCTCGCTTTAAGCAAAGCTAAGTCGGCGCTAGGTTTCATTAAACGGTGGTCCAAAGAGCTTGATGGTCCTTACATCACAAAAAGTCTGTAAATGACCAATACTTGAGTATGCTCGCTTGGCTGTTTGCCTCCTTATGAAAATAGGTTGCTTCTGTTGGCCTCACAGCCGTTTGAGAAGGGTAGATTTATTTTTGATGTTTCCTTTTTAGTTAAGTTAATAAATGGTACTGTCGATTCACCCATATTACTCGGTGAAATAAGCTTTAATTTCCCTAAATTCTTCTCTAGGCGCTTTGTTTTCATTACACTTAGTGAATATAATAATACATGAGCTGTTTAATCCGTTCAGAGTTGTTTGCAGAAACCTAAATGATGTCCATCACTTAATCTTAATATCGGATTCTTTAAAGCCTATAAAAAATCTCTTAATATGCGCGATTTGCCTATGTCGTATCTAAACTAACTTGCAATCTTAACTTCTCATTATGGTTCGAAAATTAACAGGTGTTGTTTATTGTTATCGGCTGCCAAGCATGTGTACGTTTGCAATGGCGTAAGGGTTCACTTTCAACTTGGTTCTGTACTGGTTGCGTGCCACTTGTTTTGTCTTGCTTTTTTTCTTTCTTAGTTACTTATACATGAACTTTGTTCTTCTTTTTTTATAACCATCACCGAAGTACCGAACGTTTGTCAAAACGTTTGCATCGTCTAGATGCAAGCAACAGAGATCACACAAAGTATATGTATTCCTGATCGGCGTCAAATTCTAAATGCACTTATCTGTGTCCCTCTGTCCGTCTATGTGTCTCTCCATATGTGTAATGTCTGTTGTAAAAATTCTCCGGCCGCAAAAATGAAGCTATCCAGCTCAAATAGGGCAGAAACATTGAAAGTTCTTGCACGCAGATAGGTATTGAAAATGGGCCAAATCGGCGGAAGGACATTCATACAGTACCACGTAAACAGAAAACACCTCTGTTTTTCAAAAGGATTAAACAATTGGTTTTTGGTTCATTACTCATAAACTTCTTCCCAACTGTGTATCTGTAGTATCTGTGGAAGACATTCTCCTCTCTTTCTTTGGGGCAACGGTGATGGTTATAAAAGATTTGGTCACGGCCAAATATAATTTTCTTACTTATTTTTATTTTCACAATATTCTGCTGTATACATTTCATATTTATAAATTTGACAAAAAACTTCGTCAAAAGGTGAATAACATATTTGACGAATGAAATATTTTAAAATTAAACAAGAAAAGTTGCTCGGCAAGTTTCTCGCCAAACAGCAGCTAAAAAAGAATTGAAATTACTGAAAGCACAAAAGTAGAAAAGCCTAAGTAAAAGACGTAGGCTGAACCGTTTGAACATTTTGTATGACAATAGCATCCATGATAAATCTTGTAGAGGATATTTTTAATGTCTACGGAGACATCATTCTTATTTTTCTTGGCAAATTAAACCAGGATAGCTTGGGAAATTCTTTCGAAATATAGCAGAGAGAGTACAAGTGAGTGAAGACGGCCTAGTAGTCATATATCTTTTGGAAGCAGATTAGCAAGTAAATAGTCAAGAGGTCAATGACGATACTTATGTAGAAGAAAAGATATTCACTGTGATGATGAAGCAAGCACATCGGAATATATTCGAGATATGCAGTATACCCTGATGTCTTAAAAAAATTTGCGCTGTGAAAAATGGTCGACATTTTTTTTTAGTTGGAATGCACTAAGCCAATAAAAAGTATGGCTTATACGTCCACATGATAAAATTTGAAAATTATTGCAGTAAATATATATGAATATTATTAATATAACAAAAAAACAGAAGCAATGATATGTTAGGGCAAATATGATGATTGTAATTGTAGATGGTTGCGTTGTATATAGTGACGTGAGAATTGTGTTGGAAAGCTTTGGGTGAAAAAGGAATGTTTTAGAAAAAATTTTGATTAAAAGTAAAAAATTTATCCTGATTTAAAAATGCACATTCGCTTTTCTAATAAACCAAGTTAGTTCCCCGAGATGACGTTCGTTTTTTACTGCAAAGAAATCGAGGAGAATATCACATAACAGGTAAAGACTGAAAAAACTTCTTCGAGCCTGTGGCAGAGGGGGTTGAGATGTTCAGCAGATTCGCTAGTATTGCAAACTTCACAAATATCACATGGTACAGCATGAACCATTTTTAAATATACTTTATAATAAGTGTGGCCAATCGTCAGTCTGCAAACTGTTTTGATATTTCAGCTTCCTCTGATAGGGGTTAAAGTTAAAAGCGGGATTTATTTGATAGAAAAGACGATTAGGTTTGAGAAGCTCAATTTCTTCGTATTCATCGTTTACTTGTTGGAAGATGTGATTTCGAAGTGCCCGTATTGGTTCACTGGGACAATATTTGGTTGACTAGCTTGTATCATCAAATTGTGCCCTTTTTGCATGAGAATCAGCTCTTTCATTTAAAAAACGTCTCAGTAACCAGGTATCCGAAAAACGGTCATAATTTTGAGAATCGTATATTATTTTGTTTATTTCAAATACTTGTGGATTATCTGAATGTCTTTTATTTGTTAAAAGCAAAGCTGACTTGCTATCAGAACAAACAACAAATTTTTTATGACTATTCTTTACAGCTACCTGCAGTAATTCATTCAAAAAAGTAGATAGCGCGCAATTCAATAAAAGTCGAGGAGAGTTTCTCCATGACTTTGACTTTATGTGCTGCTTTAGATAAATGCTTCACTACTGAGAAAAAAATACATCATTTCCGACTGAACCGTCAATGGGATATTATAGCCATGGTTGTAATAAAGAATAAGTGTTTCTTAACATAACATCCTCGTGCAAGGAAGATTGTTATTTTTTTTCGTATATATCGATTCAAGGACCTTCATGAAGACTCTACATTTATTGGTAACAACATACCAGAGAGGGATTGAATTTATCTTGTCAAAAATATGAGATGATAAACTAAGCATTCTACAGGTCTCGTGAAGACGGGCTATATGTGTGAGCGTATGAGCATAAGAAAGTGACCACGAGTATTGACTAACGGACAAAAGAACGGTACTAACGGACAACGAGACTCGCGGAGAGGTTTAGATTATTCCTGAATTATAATATTTTTTTTTGATATAATATATATATTAATATATATATATATATATAAAAAGGAAGGAGAAGAAAGGAGAAGAAACAAAAAGAAAAAAAAATGTGAGTGTAGCTAGTCAGGTAGCGAAAAACATAAACCCAGCTTCCACTTACACATCACACAGTAAAAAAAAAGACTCTTTCGGGCTCAGGTCATTCACCAGAAATGACATTGGGGAGATGCTGAGGACTTGAGGGTGTCAGTCCGACACAATGTTTTAACATTCTATTTTCGAATGTCTGTACACATTTCTCAATATATTTCGGAGAAATGCAAGAAGTAGTATGTGCAGATTTGTTCTTAGTCGGGACTGATGGTCTGTACACTGTCAGAGCTTTTTTGGGAGGCAATTCGGACTGATTGTTTAGTTCTCTTGATAAAGCACGTAATTTCGCGTTCACGGCGTTTGGAAAAGTAAATTGTATTTGTTTTGCTACGATTAAAACTTAGATTAAGATTGGAAAAAAATATTGGCTTTTAGCAAGAAATTACTCATGGCCATTGAAAAGGATGAGTCAGAGGACGCAATTGAAAAATCATCAGCATATTGAAAAATATGAATCTTGTCGTCTTGCAGACCATGCAACTTAGCTACATATAGATTGAAAAGGATACAAACAACTGCCTTGTGGAATAACACCACATATTTCAACTTTGTCTGCACCCATTACGAACACACGCTTGGATAAAAAATTTTGTCTCCGCAGACATATTTGAAGAAGGATTGAAATATATTCAGGAAGAGCATGACCGCCATTTTACCAGTTTTCGTTACACTCGTTATGAGAAAAAATAGTTGGTTGACGCACGTATTCGTAGATTTGCATTTTTGATAGGCATAAGAACGAGCTGCAATAATGTTCCCAGTTTTCAAGAAATCCATTAGTCTCTCCTTAACCATGGGATTAATAATCTTTATGAACACAGAAATAAGCGAAATAGGCGTAAAGTTGCCTAAATTATTTTAGTCTTTACATGCTTTAGGAATGAGAGCAACGTTAATACTTCGCAAATCCAAAAGCATGCAACAACACGGAACTTGATATCGTCACAACCTGCAGCGATAGCTTTCTTTCTGGATTGTAAAATATACATTAATTCACGTAAGAGAAAGGTGTGTTATTGAAATTAGTAAAAGAAACTGAAGATAATATAATCTGATTGTCACTTGAAATAACTCTTGAGCATATTTAAGTATCTTTTATCGACATACTCATTCCAAATAGTGCGACCATTCAATTTTCAACCAAATTGTCGATGGCCGTTTATATAATTCTAGAAAAGAGAATTGCCATGGCCACATATCTCTTTAATCATGATAGCTTTACGTGTCCTTTTGATTTTTTTAATTGCGCACGAGCACTCCTTCAGTGTTGCATATATTCAATGAAGTTGGTGGGATTGGCATATTTACTAATTTTTTTCCTTATAGCTTGATATTTGCGGAAGAGTGTTGACAGAGGTGGATTCCACGATGGTGTAGCTGAGAAAGATTGAATATGCGAAAAGTTGGTTCTAGCGGACTTGACTTCGAATTGAACAGTACTTTAAATTGATGACAAATCGGATGGACGATTGCCTATCGACTGACATTCCAATATGAATTTGCGTGAAATGGAATTTTGGAACACAATGTAGTCGGATTAGCGGACGGATAAATTTTTTAATTTCAAAGATTATTTCTTCCAATCCAGAAGAACGCAAATCTTTTGTAGGAATCACCGTCCGTTGAGATTTTGTAACGGAGGACCTTGTAGGTGAACTAAGAGAAGGATTTAACAGAGCAGAATTTCTTTTAACGACGAAATTGTATATTTTTTTTGGGAGATTTTATTCATGTCTTTATCATCATTTTTTATGGAAACCGTAGGCGAGTCCACCGATGAAGAAAAACTCTCATCATACGATTAATTGTCGAGACAGCTAAAATAATTAGAGGAGTATTTTCCTCTTACCTCTTTACAAGTTAAATAGTTTATAGTCAACATTTTATTGAAAGGTAATTCCTGTTCTCTGTTCGGACAAGTCTTGTTTATGTTATTATGATTGTTTGAACCATAAGTAATACATTTGATCACCACGTACTGACCGTGCCACAGTTAAGGCACCTGGTCTCTTTAGCTTTACAAAACTTTGAAATGTGTCCAAATGTTCCACACTTGGAAGATTGTTTTAAGGTGGGAATAAAATAGTTGAACAATAATTAAACTTAATGAATTCAGGGATGGATTTCCCTTAAAACCAATTTTCACACTAGTCGTAGGGATGAATTCGTTTTCATCGTCTAGATTTCTCCTCCAAAGCCTAATACAAGTCTTTATTAGAATGCCCGAAACAGCATTAACGTCATAATTCGATGGAACGTTTCGGACTATACCGAACCTTTCCGTGAAGGATCTTGGTATGTACGCCTTGAGATTCTTTTGTTCAAAATCATGTTGAGTTGGCATGGAAGGCAGCGTCAGCCCTTGCTAACCATTTAAACTCTTTTAAACTAAACTTTTAAGATATTCATAAAAGAAATGGTCGTATAAGTTTTCAACAAATGCAAAGAAACTACACTGCATACCAAAGTCGTATGAATTAATATCAGGACGTGAATTGCCTCTTGTACCCGAATCAGAAGCATTCTTAACAAGCTAGTTATTAAGCACCATTGGATCAGCAGGTAAGGCAGCTAATTCCCGGCCATCCTCGGTGCCATATTGCTTCCAGCAATATTCAAATGATAATGTTCAATGACATTTTCATCTACAATAATCGCCCCAGTTTCCACTCACCATAGGAAGGCAGTCTAATATTATTTTAGCTGCTATGGATGCTATCCCGGAATACTCTTACCGAAAATCCAGAAGTAGAAGGAAAAAAACTGTATTAGATATTTTTTAAAACAAGTTTATGAGATTGTTAATTAAAACAATAGTATAATTTTTCGGTTGAAAATGAAATCACTCAACATTTATATAAGAATATTGTGAAAATAAATTAGATGTTAAAGAACTAGTTTTTGGTATAGCATGCGCCGCAACGAGCATAGACGCCACTTACTGGTCTTTAAGAGTCTTATTGTACAAAATTCTTGGCCCACCAGTATGCCAATTTAGGGTATACGAAAAATAATCCCAGGAAGTTGTGTCGAACTGAAATGAAATTGAAAAATAATTCCATGAACTTGTACCGAACTGAAAAATAATCCCAGGAAGTTGTATCGAACTGAAGTGAAACTGAAAAATAATTGCATGAACTTGTACCAAACCGAAAAATAATAATAATAATAATAATAATAATAATAATATCTGAAAGTTTTAGATAAAATATTTATACAATAAAAGAAGAAAAGAGCTCGAAACTTGCGTAAACAGATGGACAGATATTTAGGAACAGAGTAGATACTATTGCCATTAATTCGAAAGTGAGTAAAGATTGCACTCGCAGACCGGCAAAATCGCAAAGTGGGGGAAATGGAAGTAAATAAATTAAATCAAAGCCAATTAAACAAATAAGCTAGAGTTACTACACTATACGCATATATACCTGCAAGAATAGAAAATGGGTATTCTAGTCGGTAGGCTAGCCTATCCCATTTTAAGTGGCTCCGAACGGATTATAAGATGAAATATTGAGTTAAAACATAAACATGGCCATTAACCCCCGGACTAAAAGGTCGTCTTGAAAAAGAAGTAAATGGATCATAAGAGGACGGAAAGGTTCTTGTTTTAGATATACGTGTAAATAGATCTCAAGGTGATATTTTAATCGTGTCGGAACAAAATCGAGAATAAAGCCCGCATCTTAAAAAGAGAAAATTAATGTGATTGCTCTTATTACGATTGATAGGGTATAAAGCCGGCAGATTATTGTAGACAATTCTGAGGAAGGTTATAGGTCAAAAGCGGCCACTTGCATAAATTATGGTCAAATACAATTCAGAAGCGGCAACTTGCATGAATTATGGTCAAATATAATTCAGAAGAGGTAACTTGCGTAAATTATGGTCAAATACAATTCCGAAGCGGCAACTTGCACGAATTATGGTCAAATATAAATCAGAAGCGACAACTTGCATGTATATATGTTTGTTTGGCGGTTGCGTATTTTTTGCGCTTATATCTGTTTATTATCTATGAAAGCTTATTAGTTGCACAGCAAAATTTGGGTCGCCCGTTTACATGTTTCCTTACATTAACAAATCAACGTAGTAATAATAAATATGTGCATTTAAATGGGCAGAAAAAATTTACTTTTAAATCATCAAAAACAAGCAAAACATCAGTTTTAGCTGAGTTTTTGATTACCATCACCTCTATAGACCTATTTGCATTGGATTCCTGAACATATTTCTTCAATTTTATATTTTACTTAATTTCACATTTCAAGTTGCCCCTATTTCAGAATAAGAAGGAGTCTATGCCAATGTATAGCCTTAAGTTTCAAAAGCCAGCACATTCTAATTCGATTGAACTACGTCTATATCGTTTACAACGAAACATGTCATTATTCCAATTAAAGAGTTCTCTTTGACAGCTTGAATGGATACCTTGCATGTCTTCTGCATGTCATTCCTAGGATGGATGCCTAATCAAATATTCAGCTTATTCAGAGTTTTCAGAAATTAGCTTTTTTCTCACCTCAAAAGATGATTTAATTCATCCTTTTTGAAATATAACCTCCTGTTGGCAATCAGATAACTACCACCAAAAAATTCTCACGGTTTGATCCTAGACACAACAAATGCATTTTTAATGGGTTTGCAATATTTCTTAGAAAGTGGTTCAAATTCTGTCTAAAAATAGTAATCTTGCGGAGCAGGCTACTAAATACCAATTTGTTCTTTTCTTCTGCCCTCAAAAGACGAATGGAACTGAGTACCTATTTAAGCACGTGGTTTTTAGACCCTTTTGTCAAAAAGAAAATCAAACAAAGAGTAACTTTATAAGTGGTTTCATTTGAAATACATCTACCTCCTTCGTTATGCGGTCTTTTTTTACACGACTTTGAAATAAATGCTAATGTTGACAATATATCACAGAAACTTATATATACAGCAACAAAATACTATTAAGGGAATACTGTGGTCAGAAGTCAGTCGGTTTTGTGAGCGCATGTGTTAGTTAGATTTGGGAAATTCATTTTTACACGTAATTGAAATTTAAATTTTTGCGTGGTGTACTTGCGGACTGAATTTTCACTAATTTTAATTCATTTTTGCAATAGAGATGCACTTTTTTCTATTTTATAAAATATAGCGTAGATTTCATTATTACCCTTTTGCGCGATTTTCTGGGAAAATATTTGTGGCTCTTCATTTTACACGATATATTATGTTGTTGTGTTGTGGAACACATCCAAAAATTTACCATAAATTGCGTATATATTTTTTACACGACTTTTTTGCATGGATTTCTAAGAATAATTCGTGTAAAAAAAGAGTTGGTCATCATTCATTCATCGAATAATTTTTTTGAATACGCTTTGTAAATTTTGTTTTTCAAAAAATAACTAGAGTTTTGGAGAAGGACAAATTAAGCGACGAGCAGCAAGCCATATGTGAAAAATCCGTTGGCTCAGAAGAGAACGGATGAGGATTTATATCCAAGGCGTCAACAAATAGTCAAGGCGCGAAGTCGTTTTTTATTTAATCACCTCCATTGTACGGAGAAGGCCTAAATAATGACTTTTTAATGCAACCTATTGAATTTGTCGATTTTTTTTGTATTCAATGCGTTTGTCGACCGTCTATAGAAATCAAATTACCTGCAAAGTCGCTGCTCGCATTTCTATGCTGCGAATTTGCCGTCGTTTCTCATCAACATTTCTTATCAAATGGATAACATTTTGTTGATTGCTATTGTTGGAGGAATAAGTGTTGGATGGTATCTGTTAAGATTTTGTTTTAAAGATGTCATTATTTCAATATTATTGTAACTAAAGTTGCTGTTTAACATAAAAGGCACTTTTTGACTGTTTAGATTGCGCAGTTTTAAACGCAATTGATTAAGTCCCGCTTTAAAGCTATAGTGGCATTATTACGCAAATGTGATTCTTTGCCTACTCGGCGGCCACTCAGGCGGATGGAAATTAATTTAACCGTAAAAATCCCAAAGTAATATGCATTTAATTTTCATAGTTTTCCAACCTTTAACCTGTTGAACTATTAATGGTTGCGGCAATATTACCAGCAAAAATCGCTTAGTGTATAAGTGACACGTACTAGGGGGTTTTTGAGAGAGTCGTTTGAGCGTAACCTTAACGGACAAAGAAAATCGAATGGTTTTGAACGTGCATGGAACTCGATTCATTGTTGGTTGATACCAAATTGTGAACTAGTTTCAAAAAACTTTACTATATTGACAATACTATGCGATAATAGATAGTAAGACGCAAAACGCGTTAAAGTCCTTGACTTGACTCCATGCACGATTTCCTCAAAAATTCATTCGCAGACTATACATGTTGAGCTCGTAGGCATGAATTTTGGCATTTTTAAATGGAATGTTTTAACAGGAACAAAGGTGGTTCGGCTATTTCGAGGCAGATGTTCTTCTCTTTGCACTCTTAAATGCCGCCACGAGCTACTGTCTGCCAGAAACATACGCTTTCCTGAGATAGACTTATCGGATATTTCATATTTCATCATTTTCGTTAATATTAGCTTATAATGTTTTTAATCAGCTCAGCGACTTATCTGTTATTAATTTGCTAATTAATAGAAGATAAAGAAGAATTTGTAGCCTAGAAAATGCACTTCATATGATTACGAGCCCGTTATTTAAAAAAAGCAAAGACGTTCCAGACAAGCAAGTCCGAACATTACCTATCCTACGTTCACACCATTTAATACAATTGTTTATACCTTATACGAGGTCGGATTCAAAAAATAGATTCGCTTGGTGCAAATTTGCTACAGTTAATATATCTTTCTAATTACCGGGGGAATGGGGCAATTTTCAATCGCCAAATATAAAAAATTTAATTTTTCCCCTTTTCATGAGAACCATTGTATAGTGTCTTACATAGAAAAAAAAATTTATATTGTCCAAATACGACACAGCTGACTCTAATGTCAACTTTCTACTATGGACCAATTTTCACGATGAAAAATTCGGTCCTTTTGCCGTATAAAGTCTTTCTTTCCGAAGGAAGGGTTATATGGGAAGAAGTTAAAAAAATTTGTGCGAAGCTGTACCTTATTCTGTAGAAAGAGAGGTGACAGCAAACACAGTACGTCTTAATTCATTTCCAAAAGCTTCGTTCCTGGGCCCTATGGACCAAAATTTCGCAAATATATCTCAAAAATTGCAAACCAAAGATTGAAAGGCAAAATACATAAACAGGCATCAGACAAACAAGATCAAAACGCTCCTAAATATTATTCTGAATTGATGGAAATAAAATGCTTAGACCATCATTCTTCACATCAGTGTTTTTCTTAATGCATCGGAAAATAATTCCATGAAGTTGTTTCGAACCGAAAAATAATCCTAGGGAGTTGTGTCGAACTGAAATGACATTAAAAAATAATTCCATGAAGTTGTACCAAAGGTCGTGGCAGAGACAAGCTACTAGTAGACCAAAGATATCAAAACCGGTCATAAACCGTTCCATACGACCAGTTTTTTGCGCATTCGCAATAGGCGTACAGAGTATGGCTTTAATGCAATCAATTTCATTCTCGGTTCGTATCTCCAACATCAGCAATATTCACTATCTGGCCTGTGCTGGCTACGAACTGAGCAATCTGGGCTAACTTTGAATTGCTGAGATCATCCACCGAAGGTCTACAGATATTGACCGACTGATTGACAGCACCCAACTCG
Source organism: Glossina austeni (assembly GCA_000688735.1). NCBI lineage: Eukaryota > Metazoa > Arthropoda > Insecta > Diptera > Glossinidae > Glossina > Glossina austeni. The sequence goes on along the minus strand of KK502873.1, from coordinate 75,546 downwards.
AATAGCATCAGAACTCCGCACAATTCTCCAAAATTATAAAAACTATTAATTTAAAATACGCTTAGCGCACTTGCCTTGACATCTATACCACTCAGAATCGGTGTTGCATCCGTTAGACTAATGCCTCCAGGCCACATGTTGAAGTTTATTTGAATCGTAAAACAGGGGAAACTTAAGCGTAAAATTTGACAGTATAATCAGGACCGTTAAGCAATTAAAAATTATAGGTCCACGCGCAAGAATTAAAAGGGCGCATTTTTTTTTTTGATCAAAGATCGCAAAGATCGAAAAAGCGACATACAATAATCACCGTTGGAGTTAACGATCAAGGTTAAAATTAAGGCCGCTGCTCTTTAACAATAAGTGTAAGACAGATAAACAAATGTTTAAAAAACCGTTGTTTTTATTTTTTTCAGTAATAAGTTCAGCCTTAGCCGATGAATATATAAATACAAAATATATTTGCTTTCCAAATTAAAAGCATTGAGCATAAGCCACTTTAAGGTTATTTTAAATGCATCATTAAAAGGTATTATTATTTACACCATTTAGAATACTTTTCACTTTTTGGCTAAGCGATCCTTGTAAGCAGACTACAGGCGGTGGCGATACAAAGCTGCGGCAGTAGCTACGCATTTGGCTTGTAGGATGCCACGTCCTACGACAGCAATATCAGCAGCCTTTTCCATTATCACGTATTTTGGTTCATTACGTTGTTGGCCCAACTTGTCGGCCTTCTCGTAGATTTTAACACGTGAAGTTGCTTATATTAGACACGGAAAAGCAAACCAATCAGGGGATTGGTAAACAATGCCAACTATAAAATCTATATCAATTCTATCGGTGGGTACTTTGGGGGATGCATCTTTATATTTATAGTCAATTAAATTACCAGAGACTGACATTTCAGCTAAAAGAAAAACACCCTGTAATTTGCTGACATTTTACTGATTTTCTTTTAATCCTTGCAAAATACTACGTTCGGAGATAGTATGAGATGTAACCACATCAGCCTAGCGAGCAAGTTCATAAAGGATTTTACCGCATTGCAAAGACACAGTATTGCCGATGTCAGCAAATTTGCGATCTTCCATTATTATTTATTTATTTATTTATTTATTTATTTACGATAACAATACAATTAGTCAGCTACAATACTAAGATACAGCTAAACTTAGGACTAAAAACTAAAATTTATTAAGCAAGCAACAGGAACCAGCAACAACAACAACACAGCAACAACTCCTGCTGAAAAATTTATTGTAAATATTTATTTATTTATTTTTTATTTAACAATTAACAATTAACACTTATTAGCTACAAATAAATTATAAGCAAAATTAAGCATTAAATACAGAACATTAGTTCAATATAAATTAAATATAATACGTATGTAAAACAATAAAGTAAAAAAATATAAAAATAATAAGGAAAATATAATAAACATAATTAAAGAAATATGAATGTATAATCATGAATGTATAATCATCTGGCAGCTAATCGCGAAGTATAGAAATTTTTATAAAATTTAAAGAATTAACTGAAATATCAAATTTGTGAAAATTATCATTAAAAAGTTTACAAAGCACACGAAGCGGGTTATCACGCTGATAGTTAGTACGGCAATGCAACAACTTTATCGGAACGTAGTTTCTAATGAATCTTACAGGTACATTAAAATCCAATTGTCCAAGAAAACTGAAGAATAAATATCTCCTCTTATTAATTTAACCATAAATAATATACCTAGTAGCTCACGTCTTTTCACTAAAGTAGGTAAATCAATTAGCTTCAATCTATTTACATAAAGAGGTAGGGGGAGATGGGAATACCAACCTAGGGCTCGTAAAGCAAATGATAAAAAGTTACGTTAGACGGATTCAATAAGATCAATATGGCACTTATAAAATGGTGACCAGACAATACAACAATACTCGAATGTAGGTGTAACTAACGATGTATATAAACGTTTCGTAATATATGGGTCACAAAACTCATTAGACGAACGCTTCATGAACCCCAAGAGCGATTTGGCTTTGTTAACTGATTTATCCAAATGTAAGTTGAATCTCAAACGGGGATCAAAAATAACCTCAAGGTCATTAAAAGACGACACATTTTCTAATAAATGGTTGCCAAAATATAACAGACGGGATTGGAATATAACAGACCAGGAGAATGACACTTTTTTGCGCTTTTTTAAATTCAAAGACATTCCATTAGTAAAGCACCACAACTGAAAAGCATTCAAATCAAATTGAAGGGCACAAGCGTCATTAGTCGGGCAAAACGAATAAAACAGTTTGACATCGTCGGCATACATTAATAAATTAAACAAATAACAAGGGCCAAAGATGACTGCCCTGAGGAACACCGGATGTAACTAAAATTGAAAGCGAGTAAATTGAATTAAAGGACACCGTCTGAGTACGGCCTGTAAGATAAGACCGAAACCAACAAACCAAATTAGTAGGGAAGCCAATAAGACGTAATTTGTAAATAAGTAAATTGTGATCCACCTTATCAAAAGCTTTCGAAAAGTCAGTATAGATAACATCCGTTTGTTTATATAATGAAAACGATTTAAAAATAGAGCACGTCAATTCTAATAAATTTGTGGCTGTGGATTTATTTTTTGCGAAGCCATGCTGACAATCAGTCAAAATCATGGATAAACACGGTTTTAGTTTATTAACTATAAGTGATTCCAAGAGCTTCGGTGGTACACTTAATTTAGCAATCCCACGATAATTCTCAATGTTTCCTCTAGAACCCTTTTTATATAAAGGAATAATAAAACTGCTCTTCCAAATAGTGGCAAAATAACCGCGTCTAATGCAATTATTGAATATACTGGTTAATGAAAGATAAACAAAATTACTGCAAGCACGAACGATGCAAGCGGGAATCAAATCTGGGCCGGCTAAGTAGGAAAGTTTTACATTTTGCAGAGCATCGAAAACATCAGCTTCTGTAAAAGTAATAGATGGAGAATGATCAAAAGAATCTATAATATAAGGATATTTCTCATATGTCAAACTATTAGCAGAATACGTTTTTTCGAAAAAATTTGCAAAGAAATTACTAATAACAGACAGATCCGTTGATTCAACGTTTTCATACCACATTACAGATGGAAATCCATCAACCTTACGTTTTGAGTTTACAAATTTATAAAAACATTTAGGATTAGAAAATAATTGACTTGTCATCCTTTGCAAATACACCGCATAAGAATTATTTTTTTCAGAGTTGTATTCACGCCTAGCATCCAAATAACGTGTATAATCCATAACGAGTCCACTGCGTTTGAATTTTTTAAACAATCTACTCTTTTTATTTCTGATCAGCTTAAGATGTTTATTAGAGCAAATAGGATAAATTGATGAACAACTGTCTGATTGTGTAGGCACCGACTTGGTTATAGCATATAAGAGAATATTATAAATAGAATCAAGGGAACCATCAATATCAGAATATTCTAAATTCCAGATGAAGCTACTCAGAATATTATGAAGTTTATTATAATTGGTTTTCCTAGACATATATCTTTTATTGCAAATCTTATTAAGGACTTGCATAGTTTGCAGATTGCCTAAATTTATCCCCAATGCAGGATGATGTATGTCTTCAGGCAAAATTTACGGATCAACACGAGTTACACTTACGTTTGAGTAGTTAAAAAAAATTAAATCTAAAAGTCTAACATTATTATTAACGATTGAGTTATTTTGGAATAGACATAACTCGTAAAGTTCCTCAAAAAAGTCAGTGTATAGCAAGGGATAAGAAACAGGAGCGCAATAACCAAGGTCCTCGTCACAGCACCACGATACAAACGGTAAATTAAAATCTCCTAAAACCAAACTTTTGTCTGAAGGTTTTAGATCATTCACCACGAATTTAAACAGTTGTAAATGTTTCAAGTAAATAGAAATATCAGACATTGGAGGGATATAAGAGCAGGCTATACACAACATACAGCTTTTAAGAACAATTTTTACGCAAATAAATTTTACATCAACAGTCACAGGAAAAGTGACTATTGACGATGCGCAACAATTATCGACAGCAATTAATACACCGCCACCAAATCTTTCGATTCTATCATGGCAATACACTTGAAATCTAGAACTAAATATTTCAGAGTCGTTAATATCAGCCACGTTTAAGCCACGTTTCCGTAAACACCACTACGTGATTGTCAGTCCCAACTGAACTAAGAAGAGCCGATTGTAATTTTGTGTTTAAACCACGAACGTTTTGATATAATATTAGCAAATCTAGTTTTTTGAAAACACAGAAGGTTCATCCAGAATAGCAGGAGATCTGGTCTTTTTACCAACCATGAACTCTTTAACAAAAGTATTTTCTGGCCAAAAACTTTTTTTAATAAGGTTATCAAACCTCACAGCAGGTGCTAATATTTTAAAAGAAGAAATGTCACGTTTGTGAGAAACATTAAACTTAAAAACACTGATCATTGATGGCTCCGAAATAGTAAGCTTACATTGAATGTATTTCAAAACTTTCTCAGTCGTAGTATCCGAAGATAATCTAGACACAAAAATAGGCTTACGCGCAGGTATTGCAACCAATTCAAACGAATCGTGGTTGCATAGCCCATCCGCCCCCTCGGTCCCTGTCGAATCAATTATTCTAACATTAGACTGAGCCACCGGGACTAAAGGCAACGGGGAAATGGAAATTGGAACGTCCAGAGGCGTCCTATACACATCTGAACTAGGACTATTTACAACCACTTCCGGTATATTATTCAATTTATTATTCAAATTCAAATTATTATTCAATTTCAAATTAGGAACCGAATAAACAGGAGTACCAATAGAAGCCTCAACCGATGCTTTACCAGCACAATCAGTTGACAGTTTTTCACTCGTTAGGTCGACAGAAACTATTGCAGAAGCAGGCGGCCCACGAACATTGTGAGGTAACAATTCAGGCTCGAGGTATTTGCATTTAGAAAAGTTATCTTCAATCATAGCCAGCTTCTTTAAACAATCATTCATTATTAATTTTACTTCTTTGAAGCCATTACATGTTTGCGTAATTACCTTAGACACATTAACACCCATATAGCGACAATTAGGGCAAGTCCATCGCACCCCATACGTGCTGAAATTAATATAATCAAATTGCTTTCCTTTAAATCCAGCGCATTTAAAATGAGCCGAACCATCACAATGTCATCGTGTTGATTCGTACATCAGAGAAACCATTAAAAGTAAAAATTATTGATGTGAAAAAGGCCTTCAATAAGGTCTGGCCAACATTTTATATCATCAACCAAGTTTCCATCAACCTTAATACGAATGAACAAAGAACGCAAAATGCCAAAAAAAAAAACTGTAAAAGTAATTATTTTCGTTTCGTTGTTAAAGTAAAACACCCAGAAATTGAAAAATTGTGATCTCCAACTTAATGCATAGTTTTGCATAGGTTTTTCGTCTCGAATTTACTTGAAGTCATAGTATCGAAAAAAAAACCTGTATGCGAGTTTCAAATACACTACATCTTAATCTTTCTCTAACTACACCATTTTTAGTGGTCTTTTGGGAAAATCTACAAACACTTTTCATAAGCTCTAATTTACGTTTCAACCACCATCCAAAGTGGAAGCACGAACTCATCTCCAATTAGGTCAAATTCTAATGATTCTAATGATCCTAATGAAGAAAGGCATGCCATGTACTTTCAAAATACCTTCTAATTTTTATTGTAATAATGAGATGCTTATATACTATATTTATATACTAAACAACCAATTACTATAGCTTAATATAAAATAGGTATGCGAGATACGAGAATTTAAGAAATGCACATCAGCAACGGGTTCTCGACTGTTTCCTCCACGAACTCTGGAGACATCGGTTGATTGAAATGTTTAATCTTGTTTATAATCAATTTGTTTGCCCCAAGGATCGTTCTTAACTCTTGAACCAGCTCTTGGAAACAGATTTTCTTGCAGACTATAATCAAATTTTTAAGTTGTCTCCGCTCCTGTTTGTACTTTGCACTCTTCTCACTCTATTGAATTGAACTATTACTTCGGATATGTCGTCGGTCCACCAGTATAATGGTTCTTTCCGCTACACGCTCGTATGATTCGGCTCGTAACCTCTGCTAATAGGAAATCTGCCGAGTTTCTAGCTCCTGGTTCGTTCAGAATGTATCCAAATAACTCCTTAAACGACCATAATTGGGCCCACTCAATGCCATTTGACATATGGCCGCCAAGACGTGTGTGTAGAGTAGTACTCTTTCTTGAGTATCATTCAAAGCAATCTGATCCTTATAGAAATTTGGTACTGTATCGTTCTTTAAGTATGTACCATAATTTATTTAGAAAAGTGTTCTTTTCGTAATCAAAATTACGCGTGAGAAATTTCTCCACTTCAGGGCTACGAGAATTACCACCAAAAGGTACTATGCTATCAAGTGGGTGCGATTCAGTCTGCACTATCTTGAACAATTTTTTCATCAAATTAACATCCTCTGCGTTCAGCAAACCTATTTTAAAAGTTTGCCTTAGGAGTGTTTGGACATTTTCTAAAAATTCTTTCATCTGTTTAGAATGCGACGACCATAATTCTTTATAAAGTTTGCTGAACAATTGCTTGGTCAACAAACGAAAGTGTTCCATTAGAATGGTATTTGACACAAAGCGTTCTAACAACTCCTCTTGAAAACAATACACATATTTTTACTTTACTTGGTAATTAAATAAAAGTTTAAGTAAAATAAAAAAATGCAAGGTACAAATTGACTCCACACTCCAGCGTTTAACACTA